>JAPSES010103516.1:0-18996 GCA_029822895.1 Maxillicosta whitleyi | reverse complement strand
AACAAACTTTTACAATGAACTATTAATACCCACGTGGGAGCTACCCGTGAGTTTGTTAACAAACACGGTCTATATTTCTCAATTGTTGCACATTTAATTTATATAACTGTTTAATGGTACCGTCCAACATCTTTTGAACTAATCACTAACACACACTGATGCCTGTGTGAAATGTGTATGACTGGAAATTACAGTATTTTTTAAGAACATTTTTTTTCTTCAGTTTAGTAGTTCTGCGGCTTCAGTATCTTGAATATATGTGTTGTACAACAAATGACAGATATACAGATAAACCTCTCCATCAGCTCAAGAAAAACAAAGGCTTGTTCATTCTCAGAAACCAATGTAAGGTCTGATGGATGAAGGCTGTCGTGTAACACAGCAGCTGCTTCCGTTTCATCAGAATGGGATAAAGAGTCTTATCTGGTCCAACATGTTCTCCACATTACTCAGCGTCGGTCTCACCACCACAGATCAGATGTCAAATACCCAACCAATCAGCTGTGTAATCATGACCTTTTCTTCCATATTTTGGCTCAAGGCTGTTGGCATACAAGTGAAGCTCAAACTACATTCTTCCAACTTGACTTGATGGATTTTTGCTCAATGTTGTGAAAGACTCGCTGCATGTCAATGAGTAAAGTGTACATGTTTACGGTTTAGGAGCTAAAATGGCATAAATCTATCACAGATGGATGCCTCGGTAAGAAATGGAGTTGGTGAGAAATCTGCAAGTCAATGCTTTTGCACTAGTAATTTATAGGAAATCAATTTTCTTAATTTCCCTTGTACCATTAGGAAAAGCGATAATGGTGGAATTTATCAATACTCTGGTCTTTAATTATTTAGCCAGAAGCCCATCTAATGCCAAGTTTTTACCTATCCTGAAGAAATTGTTTATAGTATTTAAGTGTTTGTTTTTTTTTTGTTAGTATTGTATTCTGGAAAAACAAAGGAGCTCTTTTCCATTTAAGGTGTTGTGTGTGGTACATGTTCACAGGGTGTAATTTCAGATCATCCCCCTCTGGTTCTTGCATCTCTACTTCTGCTGAATGAATGAGTTTTCTTACACTTATATCGTGACAAATTCATTCAAAACATCCATTGTGGTTAGAATGAAACATGCAGTACAATTCAATGAGCTCATTTATCAAATAAAACCATGAATTTTTACAAAGTAGCTTCTGTGCAATTTCAGAACACGTACCTCGCATAGTCGGTGAAAAAGTTTAGGACTTTGTTTCCAAAGTCATTTCTCTGTTTCTAACACTCAATTTCTTGCTTCCTCACTGAATCAATTTGTCACTTCAAGAGACACCTAGTATTTTTGGATGTGCCTTGGGATATGTCATGTCACAGTTAAAGGAAATATGTACGGTAGCATTTAATACAGTTTACAGAGTTTACACTCAGAAACCACGTTTACCTTCGAAGTCTGTCGGATACAGATGTTAAGTATTCATCCGTGGTGCTCGTGCCACCGTGCATCCATGGAGCTCATACTGTTGCAGTGCAGTGTACACAGCCATGGCGTACATTAACAGGGGCCTAGAGAAAAGAAAAACTTTACCCAAAATGAGATTAACGCTTTAAATGTGAGAGATTTTTTTTTTTTGTCGATTGAAATTTTATTGACACAAACATTCAATAACTGATGCATCGCAATGTCATTCACTCACATCTTCGGCGATGTTGGCGTATCTAAGTTTCAGATATACCTCCCATCCCTAAAGTCTTCTCTGTTCTCCGTGCATCCAGTCCAAGAGTTCTTGTTTCCTGAAAATGTGGTTCATGAGCAGCAGCAACATCTGGCTGGTTTGTAATCAAGCACCTGGTTTTTGTTTTGTTTAAATAATCTTTTATTAGAACACTTTCAGTACACATATCACAGAATAGGTGTTGGTGCGTCCAATTTTCAAGCTTTGCGAAAACAAACTTTGAATGAATAGTACCCTCTCACCCATCAACCCACATTCAGGGTGGGGTAGGAGATCTTTTCCTGATGAAAGGGTTTTGGATTTTTGAATTGCATTTTCCAAGATCTCGTACCCCGTCTTTTTAAAATCCTGAATCAGGGTTCTAGCTAGAATTTTATTTTAGAGTAGGGGAGTTGAGGGAGCGCAGTGACAGTGGGGTAATTGTGCGGAAACTGAGCTGCCGCCGTTGTTTTAAGCGTAAAAGAAGGTCACCATACGTGTGTGGCCTGAAGTCAGCACAGAGGGAGCCAATGGCAGCACACTCACTCACTCAGGCTGTAAATGCATCCTCCTCTGAGGAGACACACAAGGGACAATACAGATAATCCAGAGTAGGTGCTTCGGGCAACCGTTAATGTCGGACCCTGCGTTTGATTTGGGCAAACAATTACAGTCAAAATACCGATACGCTGTACTGAAATTTAGCGTATCGGGTCAAAATTTTAGTGTCGGGGACCGATACACTAAATTGCACTAGTTAGAACAATGCGAATATTATAGCTATTCTATTATGTTTTTTATATATGTTTTCTCAAAGGGAGAGAAAAAACTGTTTTATTGGGCTTTGACCCCAAAAAGACCAACTTAAAACTCTTATTTCTGTTAAATTGTGTATCCGTACCATGACATGCATTTTATCAGACTTGACAAATGTACGGCTTCACAGAACAGTGACCTACATGTTGTTGTTTTTTTCCTTATGTTTAACCGATGAAGACCCAGTACTACTTTTTATGGTACTTACCAAATGATTTTCTCGCTCTATTTGGCTTATTATAATCCACTGTTTTTTTGCTTTTTTCACCCCCATTGAAATCCTGTATTTTCCTATAGTTATCTGACTATGTTAATAAAAATAAAATCTTCAAGTTGAGAATTATATCGAAAACAGAAGAAAGTGACATTTTCAGCAAATATATCACTAACTGAACATAAACTAAGCATCTCTATGATTCACCAGTAAAACCAATGGAGTTTGATAAATAATCAAAGTTGTAGAAGATGATGTAGTTTCCACAGTAACTACGGAGCCTCTGAATGTCCAAATGGGTCATATCTGATGACCATGAAATGATACTAAACTGTATTTTACACCAATTATTTGCATATATCAATAGATCAACAGGTATTGAACATTATAGATCAAACAATGGTTTTGTTTGACAGTGAATGTTTGGGTCTTTATGCATTAAAGTGCGTCTTCGATTGTATTGACTTCACTTATTGAATTGTTTATGATTCTTCCGCTTCCCCTGCCATGAGTTTAAGGTGTAGTTTCTTTACAAAATCATTGGGTTGGGACTCTCCAGGCTTTTGACGATAAGAGGCTGGCAATCAGATTACGGAGTCAATATCAAGCTGTCCAATTTCACATAGTGATTGGAGAAGCCTCTACAGATGACTTAGCGGGAACACAGGTGATCAAGGCATGGGTAGCGACCTGTTGGTGTCAGCGGGAGAGGAAGTGGCAAGCCAATCAAATGCACAGCGTTAATGGTGCCCTGGATGGAGCCCATCCCCGCAGATAAATACTTCCCCTTCTCTGTGGTAATGAGATTTTGCTTGTTGCTTGTATCTTGTCATGAAGCCCCCATCTGTGCTCTTAGCAGTCTAATGAAGAGAGTGACGAGATGCAGCCTAGATGACTGCTATGTTTTTGATTCTAACGAGCAATGAGTGCTCTTCACAGAGGATGTGGGTGTATTGACAAGCACCTCACTGCTCATGAAAGAATGGAGAGTCCTTGATTCGGAGTTGGCAGCTTTACAACTACAGAGAAGTCCAAAGTGTACATCTACTTGCAACATACTATGTATTTAACTGCACTATTATGTGCAGCCACAATGATCAAAGATTTACCCTTCAGTGGGTTTCTTGTTTTATGCACAGACTCGTACACGTGTGTTTAAATTTGTAACAGTTAAAGGTGGGGTCTGAGATGTTACAAAAACCAGCTTGAACAGGCTATATTTTAGAAAGTCAAAAGTCCCAACCCCTTTCTTTAGACTCCTCCCGAAGCCACACCTCCAGACTACCAGAACACACAATGCTTGTTCCAAAGGTTAACATGCACTGCGCAGTATCAATATGCTAACCTTCGCTAACTTTTTCTCATGGCTCATTAACAAGTTAGAAAATACTTGACAACATCGTAATGAACCTAAACAATAAATATGATTATTGCTTCATGTTTTATTTATCAGTATATAAGGTTAGAAGTTAGACTTTTCACTTATTTTGATACGTGCTCAAAGTCGTCTCGAGCTAGTAGGAACAGCTGATTACCGTCAGGCTAGCAGCCCACTAAAGTTTTCTTTAGCCCCTGGATATTTGTTAAAATGACAACATAATGCTGGAAACTAATGAATAATGTTATGTTACCTATCCAGTAGAAATGAGGCCACCAGGGCAGTCTTTCCTGGTCCTCCAGTTGACGCCGCCGCTCGTATACCACACAAACTCTGCTCCATTCTTCTAAAGCCTTTTTCTTGTCACAAGCTTTCCTTCTCTACCATGTTTGCATTTACAACCCATTCTTGCCACATTTCAAAGTGGCTACTTATTTTAACTTTGTATGCTAGCTAATGCTTTCCAAGCTATAAACTTTTGAGTTTACTTGGTAGCTTCTAACGGCACGTGATTCATGGCTGAATAGATAAATACTAATCATCATAACATTTTTGGTACTTTATAAGAATGTATTTGTAGAAAATGGCCTATAGTAGGGTGCTGTAGTCTGTCCTTAATTGGGAAATGCTGCATAATGTATCAGGTCTACAATCTCCTTTTTTTAAAAAAAAATTCTTTGTGTAGGAGTATTAATTTGGTATTGTACCTGGCTTATATGACTCAATTAAAGAAGACGGTATCCATTAGGGATGGTGAGATTATCCGATGCATATCGCTACAGCGACACACATGTATGATCCAAGTACACTGGTAGAGAAGCTAAATGAAAAGTTTGGAACAATATTGTGATGCATCAGTTATTTAAGGTTTGCATTGATAAAATTCGATCTGTTGTTTTTTTTTCTTATATGTGTGAAATTTTTGTTTTCTACAGACCCACGTTAATGTGTCGCGCATTCAGATGTGTACACTAACAGTATGAGCTCCATGGATGCAGGGCTGGACTGGCTATCTGGCGTACAGGGCATTTCCCGATGGGCCCTCACACATTTTGGGCCCCTCAGGTCTGTCATTAAATATAAATATGTATTATAGTTTTTATTGATTGCGACGGTGTAAAAAAAAAAAAAAGACGCAGGGGCCCATTGGATGATTCTCCCGAAGGACATTGGGCTAGTCCAAATAAAATCCCTTGGTCTTGTAGGTCCGCCCTTCCCGCAGTCCCCTGACCAAAGTAATATCATTCCCGCTCAGTCAGCCTGAGCTCACGACAGGTGGCGAGCTGAGTGCA
Source organism: Maxillicosta whitleyi (assembly GCA_029822895.1). Lineage (NCBI taxonomy): Eukaryota > Metazoa > Chordata > Actinopteri > Perciformes > Neosebastidae > Maxillicosta > Maxillicosta whitleyi. The sequence goes on along the minus strand of JAPSES010103516.1, from coordinate 13,599 downwards.
AAGCAAGGGTGCAAAATGAGTGAAAAACAAGAGTGGAGCTGAGAGAAGAGGGGGGGAGAAACAAAAATCAAGATGCGGTAAAATGTGAAAAAAAAATAACATATGTTTGGTAGTTCCACGAGCAGCTCGGTCGACCCCAACCCTAGTATCCATTCAGGTGCCAAATGGATTTTTATTATAGCAGACATGAGAAAATTCCAGCATCTGATGAACTTGAGTCTTTTTGTGATACGCCTGGTGAAAACATTGGCTATGAATCATGGGATTACAGCACTTATAAATATTAAAGCACATTGACCACAACATTTTAACAGACATTAATAAACTGAGTTCTGTTGTCTGTTTATCATTTTGCCCCAGTATTTCCCGCTGTAATAAATTGCTAAGACATTAATAGGGTCACTAATGTGATACTGTTTATGCCTGTATGTTTCCATGTACAGGATGAGGGGAGGATCGTGTTTGTGATAAATGAGTTTAGATTATAGCAATTATCATTTAAAAACACAGACATTCAAATATACATAGTGATTCAATAATGCTGTTCCCGTTGATTAAAACGGTGGAAGTAATTATAGGCCTATGGTGCTTTACTAAAATATGTTCACTTTTCTCAGCGGGGTTGGGAATGTTTATCTGCATTTAATTATATTCCTTGTATGACATATGATAATATTGGCTGTCTTTGCAGTAAATGCCTGAAAATAATTATTTTATTGACTGATTTTGAAGTTTAGTGTGTGTGTGTGTGTGAGAGAGAGAGAGAGAACATCTGGTCCAAAACTATACTTCCGATCTACTTTTCCTTGACCTCAATGGAAAACGTCATGGGGTTGATGAAAGATAAAAAAGAGAATTCATAAGGACTCAGGAAAAGACATTGCTGAGAGAATTTGGCAGCAATTACACTTGACAGATATTATGTAGGTCGGCTGTGGTGAAACTACAATGTTCTGAAGACGGACTAAAAAGTGTCATCTTGGATATTTTCCCCCTGTGTATTTTTAATGTTCCGTTTTTTTAATGGATATCAAAGGAAAAGTTTGACTTTATCAAGAATGGGGCAGAAATAGGACTAAATAAGAGGAAAGTTACACTTATATTCACGTCCACTTACATGTGTCAGTATGGACAGTGACTCAGAACAATTAAAAGTGTGAGGGGGGGACAATTTATTACTGGCATTGATCTGTGGGGAACAATGAGTTCTAGATGTGGTGGTTTCTACTCTGGGGAGAGCTGACATTTTGGAAAAGTTCATATAAAGTTTATATTTTATAAGTATGGACATGCATTTTTATTTTTTTTTTCTTGATAGATCATTCTTTAAAATTAAACTATTAATATCTATCAACGAACTGATGTTGGTAAATGTGTCATTTCAGTTTTTTAACTTTATTTCCTGTCCTGCACCATGGTACTGCACTTGCGTCAACCGTCATGGGCATGGTGATGTGATTGTAAGGCTATTTTATTCCAGAATTGCGTCTCCCAAAAATATTGGTTTCATCTGCTTGCCATCTTCACTAGTCTTCTCCTTTTGTACGAAAATACATAAGTATACCAAACTGTAGCAGTCATCTTTTTCTGGATTTTGTATGATAGGACACACACAGTCCACGTCCCTTTTTATAATATAGTTGTCTATAACTGTACGAGTCCATATGTGGTCTTGGTGCATTAAAAACATCATGTCCTTACATTTTAACCCTCAAATATTTGTTTTTTCATCCAGTCTGATTTGCATGTATTCCTGCTCAAGATCCAGGTCAGCATTCACTAGTTTAGTTTTTGTTAAGGCATCTGCGTCTATAGACATATTCACACCTGGAAAGTCCTTTGGTCCGCTTATTTGATCAACATGGAATGGATCAAATTTTCTTTGTAATTTTTGCTAGTGGACCAAACTTTGTCAGTTTGCATTTACACCAAGAAAAACCCTTAAAGGCTGGACGGTCCAAGGAAACCAACTATAGTCATTGTTTTTTTTTAAACAGGCCAAAAAAAGTAGGTGTGAACCTTTTTTTGGAGCCAAAAATGAATTGATGATAGATCTTCATAGCCTATTGTTCTAACTCATGTAAACTAAACACACATTCTAATGCATTTACTTCACATTTCCCACCGCACTGACTGACGCATAAAAGACTTTGGCCATTGTGGCACAAGTTTAAAATGGTACGTCCAGTCAATCATGGTGGTCGTTTATTTGAACAACTAAAAATGGGATTGTGCATTTTTAATTTTATTGGTCTTAAAGTTTTTTCAACAGATTAAGATGACTGATATTTAAGTCCACTAGACTTCGTTCTTTTTTTTTCCTGTGATTGCACAAAAAACTGGGCATTTGACACAAACATTACCTCTTTATAGCCATCTTTACTATAATGCTAGGATGTGTTCTTACATCATAATTGATCTTTATTTGACGCATCATCCATTTTATCAACGGATTGAAGAGATTATGTTAGTGTCTGAACTTTTTTAAGTGACTACTACCAATTCATGCCATTAGTATCTGTCATCTGCTATGACGGCTTCTGTAATGCATATGACAGCGTGAACAAAAGCTGTGTGCACACTTGCAAACGGAGTTATGAAGCTCTTGATGAAATTTTAACATGAAAGAAAAGTTTTCAATTGAGATTGACGTGAGTCCGCAGAGTAAAAGCTGAGCAACAAAAACCGAGGCCTGTGACTACTGCCTTTCAACGGGCTCACAAATGACTCATTATATTGTCATTTAGCTCTTTAGAGATAGCTGGATGTGAACCTATTACTGCGGACACCACAAAGGTCGTGACTGACAACCTGCTGTGATCGGTCAAGTTCAAAGGCGGAGTCTGTCAGCCAATTCACAGCAAGAATTTTAGACTAATCGCCTAACCAGACTCAGCCCTGGATTTTTGATGCCAAAATTGATGTGTAGTCTGACCGTGGTATAATTAGTGATAGAAAAATGAGAAGTTAAAACCCGCTGGGCTGCAGAAAGAGCTGGACAAACCATCAAAAAGAAAGTTTAGGAGGATAAATGTTACGATGATGGGAGTAAAACATACATCTGCAGTCTCTGTAGGAGATCCGGAAGTTTCGGAAAGGGACAAGCAGGAGGATAAGGCTAATAAGATCAGCGAGCAGAAAGAAATAAGAGGATCAACAGGTGTTATTCCGAAAAGAATGTGACAAATGACACGGAGGCACCGGATGTCTCTAATCTTTGATACTCTATATAATGAGAAGCTAGCAGGTGGGATTAAACGCTCTCAAGCTTAGGACTTACAGTATTGCCACTCAACTGTGCATCATCGCTTGAATTTTAACATCATCGCTTGAATTTTAACATCATCATCCTGGCGAGTGACATAAATAATGTCATTAAAAACACAGTCCCACACACATACCTTTTGGAATCTTCATGGCAGCCGTAAACTCTGGGCTGTACAGGATTATTATTATATAGAAACATCCAACATTTTGTCACTTCCTGAAGGACATCAGTGATTCATAGAGCTGTAAATTCTACCAACAAATCCTTTATGTACTGTAAATCTAACTGCGTCATAGGTCACTGAAGGGTCCATACAGCAGACATCCGTAGAGCATCAGTAGTATTATGGTGATGACTATATGATTAACCTTGGAGTGCAACACAACCAACAGGTTTATTTATTCCATTACTGCAGCTTTTCATCACTTTCTTAAAGGAGTTGTATGTAGTATTTATTTCAAACTACATACACACACTACACTCACAGATACTAAAAAAAAATATGACTGTACCAGATTCAGTATTTGTCTTGTCAGTACACCGAAACAAAACAAGTTGCTCAGGTCCCAGGGGTCGTAACAATCTACAGATCCAGGTAAAAACTAAAATTCTAAAATAATTGCAATTATAACCCCCTCCTTAAAATAAAAAAACAGCATGTTAACTGGAGTTCATTGGTCTAACGGCCTCTGGATAAAAGCTGGTCCTGTGGTTGTCCGTGCAATATGTTAATCAGAAAGGTTTTTATTTGCTCCCACGTAAGTGGAGAGCTATATGTGTTTGTGGTGTTTCCGAACCATGTCCGCCGTGTCCACCTTGAACTTTGTCCAGAAGATTTCTCTAACCCTGTGTTCCAATATCCATACTTCCTTGAGTACACTTCTATGAAGTACACTATCTGCACTTACTGAGTGCACTGATTTCAGCAGGTCAGTGTTGTCCCAAACCGTACACACCACGGTGCACTTACCGGAAATTTCGATTGCGCTTCCCGCCCCGGTTCGTCATTCTGCCAAAAATCATCCCCGACTTCGCTAATATTTAACCCTTCACACACCTCTACCTTGAAAATGAGTTCGCGCATAAACGCTATATGTAAAATGCGACGCTGTCATTGATTTTTTTTTAGCCAAGTTGGCTCCGCCTGTTCCGCTACGGACTGAAGATGGCGGTCGTTAAGTGCGTAATTGCATTGCACCTATGTTCACATAAAACTTGTTCTGTACTAAATCCACACACTTGTGGATTTTATAATTAAATATCGTCCTAAACAAACTTTTAGAATTAACTATTAATACCCACGTGGGAGCTACGCATGAGTTTGTTAACAAACACGGTCTATATTTCCCATTAAGCCATGATGTTATTTGTTTGTATTCTGTAGTGCTGTGTGTAAGTCCATAAATGTGCTCTTAAAGAAAGTGGATGAAGTAAATCTGTAAATAAATGTGGGGGAAAACAATTTAGCACTAGCTAATGTGCTAAAAAAGTCCTATTTATAGAGCAGCTTTCACAGACAGGGGTGCTTTACAGTGAAAGATTCAGTTAAAAGGAATTACAAATGAAGAATAAAGTAGTTTTAAAATGTAGTTTAGAATACAGTTAAATTGTGATAAATGTATAAAGTGCAGTCAGTTTGTAGCCTTGAGAGGCCTGGATTTCCAGAGACGTGGACACTTTTAAAAGATTTGTCACCCCATGTGCTAAAACAAGTGCACTATTCTAAAAGAACCAACAGCTTAACTAGCACTGTAGCACATTAAAAAAAAAAAGTCAATGTAATTGCACACTATATTCAGATTATTTAAATGGTTTTATTTAGAAGTAATTACATCTACTGTATCTGTCTCTTAAACGTGCCCCTGTGGACCAGTCTACTAATTGTGTTCCCTCTGAACCCAGACTGACGCCTCATTAAAGACAGGAGCTATTGTTAAAACAAAACAAACAAAAAAACATAAAGCTGTTGCTAACTGTTTGGACCCAGAAATGACTTATACAGCATCTTTATATCAAATTTCACAAGTAAATAACACCATTAAAAACTGAATAACTGTCCCAATAAGGCCAGGACTGTCAGTTTAGTCTGAACCATGGATCCTATGGTGCATAACTGAGGGGTTGGTCTTTACAGTGACTCAACAGTTAACCACAGAAAAGGTTTTTTCCCCTTTAATTATTTTGTTAATTGTATTTTGAAATTAAATTCATCATCATTCCTTTGCATCTACTCAATATACAGCAATTGTGGGCCGCATGACAGCTAAAGTTGTTGGATGTGAAATTTTAATGTTGAATCCTCACTTTTGCTCAGTTTCCACTCCATGGTACCAGCTCGACTCTACACGGCTCTTTCGCGTTTCCATTACAAAAAAGGACCTGGAATCCGTGACCTGATACTAGTTTTTTTAGTACCGCCTCAGTGGAGCTTCCAAAATGCTGGAACAGATGCCAAAACGTCAACACTGCAGACACTGATTGGTCAGACAGTTTTCTCTGTGACCGATTTTACAAAAATCAGATGTGGAAGTAGACAGTGAATACTGATGCATTAATCCACATGATGACAGACCAAAACTACACCATGGTCGGTCACGTAGATTCAGTCTTTGGTGGCCGAGCAACTCTCTGAGCAGACCACACGGAAGTAACACTCCGCGTCGGGGTAACAAGTCAAGCGGAGTAGAGCCGGTACCACGTAAGTAGAAACATGGCACAGGAATACAGAGTAGAGCTGGTACAGGGTAGAACCAGTACCATGGAGTGGAAACGGCCATTAGTGTATTTTAAAGATGTATTACAAGATACAGTGAAGTATCCACTTGGGTGGGATATATTTTTTTTGTGTGTGTGTTCATTTGTCGAGTTGATTTTGTGACTTTTTTTGGTTTGTTTGTACTCATTAAGGGTCAGGTTGGTCTTGGTTTTGTGGATTGAAAAAGTGTATCTAGTGGACCCTTCATGAAATAGGGTAGGTTCTGTACTTATATCCGTGTGTTCTATAACTAATGTAACTACCGTACCTTGGTGTGAAAGTGAAACCTAACTCTCTTCCAACATCTAACTCTCGGCTACAGCGGATGAGACATGAAATGTTCACAACTTCTAACCTGTATCCATCGGACACACCTCCACTACTCCCACCACTCTCAACACTACTTTCACCCCCCCCCCCCCCCTTAAGGCACCCCAGTACACATACTAATTAATTCATTTACTGTAGTACACATATAAAAGTACTTTAAAACTATTCACTGTATAATGCCGTGTTCTTTTGCATAAAAGTCACTTTTGTGATACTTCACAGCCCGCTTCATTTCCTGTTTCCCAGGAGTCCTTGGTGGGCCAGGTTCAACACCCACACTTGAGTACTTTACCAAAATACATCTCAGAAGAAGGTACTTTACTACTTAGTAATTACCTCCAGTGTCCAAGTGGGCATTTGTCCCAGGTTTGAGGATTGTCCAATATCACGCAGACACTTGACAAGCTGTGTTCAACATGTTGCTCTTCATTACAAACCAACTGTCTAATATTTTACTCAGTCGCTGCTGAGGGAATTTCAGGTATAATGCTGAGGGTTATGGGCAACTTGGCAGAAATGGATTGTTGGCAGGAGGTGATGTGACTATTCTGTAAGTAATTCCCTGAATATTATATTTAATTCACTTTCTTCTCTTTGGCTGAAGGTAGACGAATATTCCTAAAGTTAATCTGAATCCAATATGCAAATTAGATGAGACAGAATAAGGTTTTTGCTTTTTAATATCCATGTCCAACGTCACATTTACCGAACTGCTCATAACTGAAGATTAGCTTTTCGTCATTTCATGTGATTATGTAGCATTTTCAACAAAGTGCAGAACATTCTACTACTTCTTTTCCTCAGCACTGACAAAATATCTGGAAAGCTGAAACAAAATGTGCATAACTTATTCTTTCTGAACTAACATTTTCATCTTCTATGAAGTGTAACATGCATAAAATTGAAATTCATTTCAATTCCTTTAACTAAAATGCCTTCTCTTCTTCCTCCAGAATAAGAATTTCACTGTTTATTTCATATCATCTATCAATTCTAAAGCAACTTGAAGTAACACGAAGCCTATTTCTGTCTCCATTCTGCCTCCAGTCTAAACCTGTCTACCTTCTGAGCCATGTCCACTTTGAGGCTTTCTGGAAAAAAAAGCTTCAAAGCAGCTCTGCCACTGCTTCCTTCTCTTAATCTGGCCCATGCTGCTTTATACCTGGGTATATTCCGGTCAGGGGGGTATACTTTGGCCTGTTACACCAGGTAGCAGGAGCCCACACCAGTGTTGTCGTCTTTACGGCCAAGTAACAGTGGTTTCTTCTTCTTTTTGTCCTAATTCCCCCAAGTTTAATTTTCTGTTATTCTCCGTAGAGAGAAATAAATATGAGGAACACTAAATATAGATATTACAGGTCAACGGTGTGATAAATACCACCAAAAACTTGACTATTTTCCAAATACCTTTTTATTTTTTTAAATTTTTTATCAGTAACCTATTTCTACATGAAGCGCTCCAACACGCAGAGATTTCAGTTCAGTATTATTCCTACCAAACAAAGTACTGCTGTGTATATTTTTGGTGATGTAAATCCTTTACATACACACATTTATAAATGATGAGGTCCTTTTTACTAAATTGCATCATTAGCTGTCCTGTAAAGATCTAGAACTATTTTTGCTCTGACTTCCAAATGGATTTTTCTCTGCATCTAACCTCTCCTCTTGTCATTAATTATAATATTTCTCACCTATATCTAATTATAGTTCTTAGTGTTTTCTAGATTATTTGATACAGTTCATTCCTCTGCTCTCTTGGTAAATTGCACTGGCATTTTCAGTTGAATAACCTCTCAACTGGCACGGCTGTTTCTGTACATCGTATTTGACACTATAGCAATGTGGCCCTATTGTTTCTGTTGCAAGGTAACCCACTTTAATGCTGAATCTATGAGCAATTTGATTGGCCAGTGAGAAGCTATTTTATTCCAAAATTACTAATATCTGTCAAAGTATTGGTCTGATTAACTTGCTGTTTTTGCTTGTCTCTTCTTTGACTAAATATACACAGGTATTGCCAAACTGCCGCAGACAGCTCCTCCCAGATGTGGAGTCCACTTCCTTTTTATGATATAGGATTCCAAAAGTGCAGAATGAATTCAAAGTTTGTCAAAATAAAGAAAAATCTGAGAAATTTATATCCATTTTTAGCAAAATATGAACTGAACCTAAAAAGCAGCTACATCCCTTATCTGTCAGACTACATGGTTTCACTGATGAATCAATGTGGCAGGACATGACGATGTTTCCACATTCACCTCTGAACACCCTCCCAAAAAAGCAGAGAAACTCTATTTTTGCTGAATTATTGAATGCATTGACAGTGTTGGTAGTTAACACATCTTAGACTGGTAGATTTAGATGTTTGGGTTTATAAAAAGTACATCTGCTTTTATAAATGCAAATTATCAATAGAATGAATGTGCATAATTACTAAAATGTTTGTGGATCATTGCAGATGGTTATCTATGGCAACCCACTAAATTATCTCCACCAAGGAGGTTATGTTTTTGCCAGGGTTTGCTAGTTAGCAAGATGACTCAAAAAGTCATGAAGAGATTTTAATGAAATTTTCAGGAAATGTTCACTCTGAGACACAGAGCAGTTGATTAAATTTTGGAGGTGATCCGGATCACTGTCTGGATCCAGGAATTTTTTAATAGGATTCTTTATCATTGCAAGATGGGGCCATTTTCAACATATGTGTATATAAGTTCACACAGAATAATTGGATTGCTTGGCAAAAAAAATACAAAACTGATACTTTCTGTGGTTTGTAAAAGTATGATCCGGATACTAGCAATATTCTGGAAACTATGATCCGGAACAGGACAAAAGTAGGGGGTCTTCATAATTTTTGTCACTGAGGTAACTAATGCAGATACAGACCTGCAACTAGCACCAAATTGTAGCTGAAGGTCTACTGAAAAAGTAGGATGTGAACGGATTTGACGACATAGGCCTAGTTATGGAGCTAGATCCTGAAGAAAACCAACATTATGGAAATGTCGATTTTCGCGAATAACTATTTGACAAATAACAATATTAGTGTAATTCTAATTGCAAAGAGTATGTTTCCAGTGCAAGAATCTAATAGAATGGATTAAAAAAAAACAAATGTGAGAGAAATATTGCGGGGTGTCAGTCACAATATGTGGGGCAACTGTACTGCTTGGCGGAGGTTTGCGCTCTGAGTGCTTTTCTGGTTTATTCACGTTATATCTATTGGATATTTAACACAAGCCAAAGCATCGGATCATATAAAAACTCCTTTTGTATTTTTAATTTTTAATTAATGATTTATAAGTAAGTTTTTCCAAGTCTGTCACCTTTTTTTTTTTAATCAAATACATTAAAGTAATATTGTCAAAGCGTGACCCTGACTGAGAAAATAATGCATCTGATACCACAGCGTTGTCTTATCGTTCTTGCGTCCCAGTTCAAATATTGGACTGGGCTAATTAGCAGGCTCTTCACACTCTATTGATCTATGGATTAGTGTTTGAGAGTACTGAGAAGCAACAATGATGCAACGTGAGGCAACATGAATGCAGACCTCTTCTGTAAAATAACAAGCCTGCAGGCTGCGCATCTGATAATGTAGAGGGATGCAGCATTTCCAAAGTACCCCTTTATGTACACAAGAGAGAATCTGAACTTAGACTTCACAACAATTTGACTTGTCGTTTACTTTGCAAATCGGTGGTTTTAAATAGAAAATTATGCGCGCAAAGGTGAGAGCGGGTTTGTCCTCGGTAAAGGTGAACGTATGTTTATGAGTATCCCGCTGCCGCATCAGCAGATAAGCAGAGCTCTTTTGCATAATGATTTCCAAATTGAGGTGTATTGACAGAGTGCTCAGAGACAGCGGTACAGGAGGAGAGCCGATTAGGTGACAGAGTGTATGTCAGCAAAGGTGAGAGCGTGGAAATGACTGATAGATGAGCATGTGTCAGTCAAAGTGCGCTGCTTCAGGATAAGCCTGAGTAGGTACACACTATGGAAATGACGAACATGCACTGAGACAGTAAGGAAATGACAGACTGGTAACCAATTGGGGCCGTGATGAGCCTGTCTCCATCAGTGTACGTCTAGAGGAGAAAGTTACCCCAGATGAGAAACAACACACAGCTATGGCAAAAAAAAAAAAAAAAAAAACCCACATCATGGACATAAGGTCTGATTCATTACAAACCTGATGGACCATTTTAGATTCTAACTTGGTAAAGGTTAAAAGTAGCATCGTCAAATGTTTGAAAATGTTTAATCAGATTAATCACAGGGTTGCAGTGGATTAATTTAGATTAATCACGATTAAATCATTTTTTAAATCTACATTAATCATGTTTTTCATTTTGAGCGACATATTGCCTAAAGTGCTAGCAGAATTCCCGACTAACTTGTTGTGTTAATATGGTATTTTAAGTTGGAAGTGCTTCAGTGAAAATAAAACTCCTTCCTGTGTAGCGAGCATAATACTTTCCATTAGCCGACTGTTTTTTTTTTGTTTTATATTGAACTCATATTTCCCATCGAAGGTCAACGTGCCGTTTAGCATCGTCCATCTTTAACGAAATGGATCGACTGCACATGTGCAACAGTAACTCTACTTGGACAAACTTTGGGGTTAATTGCGTTAGAATTTTTAATCAGATTAATCATGATGATCGATTAATCTATGTTAACATGTTAACTTTGATAGTCCTAATTAAAAAGTGAAATGTCAACTCACTTAAGCGTCCTCATATGAACATTTGGTGTCTGTATTTTACCAACCCTATTATCCACACAGTACCTAGCATTAGCATATAGCACACATTAGGAGCAGACAAGTGGCCAGCCCATCAATGTCCATGAGTTAAAATTGTTAAAATTTCATTAACATTAACTTATAAAATGACTTAAAGACACGTTCACTGTTTTTGGACCCTCTAACAAAAAGTAGACTTGAAGCATTACCGGGAAAAATGATTTATTTCTGTCAAATGTGCAGGAACCAGGCCTTTTGCAACCTGTTGATCTCACCTTTGTGTAGTGTTACACTTCATTAAATACTGCTTTGGTTTTGTGGTATTTATGAGACTGTATTAAACTTAAATCATTCAACCCAAATGGACACCGGCAATCGAAATTAACTACTAATCTAAAATGTTTAATGTCTGATACAGTTTGTCATCTTTTCATGGTCATCACATTCGAGCCATTTGGATGTTCAGAGGCTCTGTAGTTACCATGGAAACACTGTCATCTTCTACAACATTGATTCACCATTAAAACCAATGGAGTTGGATCAATGACAGTGGATGGAGATGCTTGGTTTATGTTATGGTTAATTATATTTTCTGCTGTGAGTCATGTTTTCTCAGCTTTTGATATAATAACCTTCAACTATAATCTGAGTTTTGATGAACATTTACATGATCAGTGAATTAAATACAGGTAAATACCGGGTTTTCTCTGAAAAAATTGCAAAATGCAGAGGATACTGTGCATAAATAAGTGTGATGAATAAGATTAAGAAAAGTGAAATGTAGAAGAAAAATTGGTTTTGGAACTACCACTACGGAAACACTTTCTTTTTAACCCATAAAGATCCAAATTACATTTTCTCTGTTCTGAGTACAGAAGAGGTTGATAATTCTATTGAAGGGGCAGCATGTTAAGGCTGGATGGAATGCAGTATAGATGTCATAGCTAATATGTAGTGGAATCTATATATATACATTTATTTTCTACACTAATTTAGCTTATGAGTTGTATAAAAGCATACCTGTCATATGTAATAGAAATTGTTTTTTTATGTGTATTTTTAGAATTTCTAGCATATTTTATATTTGTACTTAACCAATATAACAACCAACAAACATAATTACAGCTTAATCCATTACAAACATTTTGACGTAAACAGGTGTTGTACTAATATAACTCAATGTAGTTTGTTATACTGTAATGAAGTGAAGAAGGAATAGAAATGAACCTTTTGCTTCAACTCATTTTCGAACCTATTGCTGGAATTACAAAACATTCATTCATTTATTCCATTTTATTTTTATTCCAAACGGTTCCAATGTCATTGGGTTAAACTCAAAGCTAAACTTTTAACAGTTTCTTACCCATCATCCATCACATCCACTCATATGTACAAATATGTCATTCATTTGGATCTAAAACGCTAAAAACAGTTTCAGGATAAGTGTGTGTGCATGTATTTCTTTTACACGGTCTATGGCTACAACACCCAATTTCCCCCGAGACTGCTGTCATTAACATTACGTTATTTTAAAACATTATGAGTTTTTATACAGCAGCACAGGTAGGCAATAGATTGGGCCCAATTTGTACTCCTGATGTGTATGGAGCTATATATGGCTCTGGGGAAACCGGCAAGTAATTAATGATCCTTGCTATTTCAAACACCACCTCAAATGAACATTACCATCTGCTTCAGGGAGTCTGTCCTAAAAACACTTCCAGCTGCTTATCAAGACAAAGCTCCACAACTGGTGTTCCTCTGAGTCTCACTGCTCTACTCTTGACAGCCGCATTATATGTTCTAAAGTTACTGTAGCATGTAAAACCCCACTAAAGGCAAGGCATCAGAACTGTTGGAAGAACAACACATGAAGGAACGGCTCACATTAAACGTCTTAATGTCCAGATAGATTATCAATGTAAACTGTCAAGATCAGAAGGAATGAAATATAAGAACTAGACTTGTACCGATCCGATATTTGAATCGGTATTCGGATCAATATTAGCAAAAAAATGCGTATCGGATCGGCCGGCACAGAAAATTGCCGATCCAGACTCCTGATCCAGTTTTTTTTAATTTTTTTTTTTTTTATCTGTTCCGGGTTTTTCAGTGCACCGATACTCCATTCCATGTTTTTGCTGTGGTTTCCCTAAAATATGGTCCGCATTTTCCAGCACACCTTCAGCACATTAGTGTCTCTCAGGGGGGAGATTGAGCAGTTGAAGGCATTTTTGTTTTTAAACAATTCACTATTATTTGCACAGATTTTTTAAAGCCTTGGTTTACACTTGTTCTAGAGCTGATGCTCAGTTAATAGACTATTTTCCACTCAGGATGTTTGTGTGTTTTGCTTTTTTATTTGCACTTTTTACTGACCACTGATGCTATTTCTGTTCATTTATAATGTCTATTATGTGTTTATCCCTGAATAAACAGGTCAGTTTCTTGTTTCCAACCATTGTGTATTATTCAAACTCACCTAATTCAGCT
>JAPSES010103498.1:0-19001 GCA_029822895.1 Maxillicosta whitleyi | reverse complement strand
GATTTATTCCAAATTGAAGGCATACTGAACCAGCATGGCTACCACAGCATCTTGCAGCGGCATGCTATTCCATCCGGACCATCATTTAAAATGAAGAAAACTCTTTGAATGAGAAGGTGTGTCCGAACCTTTGGTCTTTACTAGAGGCCTGAGTGCACTCTTTTGGACAGAGATCTCTGATGTTGTTCCTGGTATCTGCTGGAGCCATTCTCCAAGCTTGGGGGTCACTGCCCCCAGTGCCCCAATCACTACTGGTACCACTGTTGTCTTCACATTCCACATTTTCTCGAACTCCTCTTTCAGCCCTTGGTATTTCTCAAGCTTCTAGTGTTCCTTCTTTCTGACATTGCTATCACTGGGGATTGCTATATCTATCACCACCACTGTCTTCTGATGTTTATCCACCACCACTATGTCAGGTTGATTGGCCATCACCATCTTTTTGGTCTGGATCTGGAAGCTCCACAAGATCTTGGCCTGTTTGTTCTCTGTCACCTTTGGGGGTGTCTCCCATCTAGACCCTGGAACCTCCAGTCCATACACTGTACAGATGTTCCTGTACACTATGCCCCCTACCTGGTTATGTCACTCCATGTATGCCTTGCCTTATTCCTTTCTGTGCTCTGCTCATGTATTGCTCTGTGTGCCTACTCATCTTAGCCATTATCATGCCCAAGTAGTACTGAGGCAGGTTATAGGCTGGTAGTTGGATGGTATTGTTCCCTTCTGGGGATCCTTCATTATGAGGACTATCCGGCCCTGGGTTGGCCACTCTGGTGCTTTCGCGATAGTAACAGCTGGTTCATGCGTGATGCTAGGCATTCATGGAGTGCTGTCAGCTTCTTGAGCTAGTAGGTGTGAATCATGTCAGGCCCTGGGTCTGTCCAGCTCTTCATTTTGGAAACTCTTGTTTAGATGTCTGCTAGCGTGATGACTACTGGATCTTGTTCTTGGAGTTGGCTGTGGTCTGCCTGTAAGTCTGTCAGCCACTGGGCATTAGTATTATGTGTTGCCTCTTTCTCCCAAATACCTGGCTCATGACATCTGATATACTGCGATAAGCGTCTTGCATCATTTCCTGTTTGCTGTGGTTGCTTTGCTTTGCAGTTCTACTCATTGTTTATTCCCTGTGCTGTTCAAGATTGCCCGTCTTAGAAAGTATCCAGTATTAGAGATTTAAATAAATAAATATAGGGTCTCTCACAAACAGTAACATCACAATTCATTTAATCAGTTTAGTCCCGGTAGCTAATTCGCGGTAGGTTAGTGGCTAACATGGCTTCTGTTTCTTCCTCCCGCTCCCCTCGTTCTCTTGCTCTGTGTGTCTGAGAGAGAGGGAGAGAGAGAGAGAGAGAGAGAGAGAGAGAGAGAGAGAGAGAGAGATGGATGGCTGCACCAGCTAAAACCAAAGCTTCTTGTCCCAGCACACCCACTCTGTCCATGGCCGATGTCTGTCAAAACTGTACACAAAGGACAGCGCCAAAGCAAACAGAATTACAAAGAAGTTAATGCAGACATCCCAAGTCTTCCGGAAGTTCCAGGAGTCTCCCTGATATTTATAGTTGCTCCCTGATGCCTGTGAGTCAGATAAAATATCCTGGAATTTAGACTATGTGAAGTGTTTAGAGGTTACAAGATTGAGCTGGGTGACCTGCAGCCAGTTACAGGAGTTCTTCACCTTGTTTTCCCACTTTTTCTATTTTCTATGGTATATAGGCATGTTTCTTTTTCTTTTTTCAAAGTGGGTGAACCCTAGTCTGGGCCCGCCCAGTCACCCGCTCACCCATTCGTGGCTTCCACATGGTCTGGCAAAGCATACTATTCATAGCTTTCAGATCTCCGGCAAAATCAGGAACTCCACCCTATTTTTCAGGAGCCAATCAACGTTCAACATCTCCAACGGCTCTAGGTAGAGACGTGTTGACATAAATGATGCAGTAGAACAGTGACCGGAACCCCAGGATTGTAAACAGAAGCACTTCATTCAGTGCAAGCATGGAGCAGCGGCAAGCCCTTAGCGTAGCCATGGATGCGGTGTTGAAACAGTTCAACCGAAAAATATCTGAAAATAGAGCAAAGAGCAGCACTGGAGGCATTTATTGGAAGGAGGGATGTTTTTACCTTGCTCCCGACCGGCTTTGGTAAAAGCATTATCTACCAGTTGGCCCCGCTGCTAGCCGGCTCCTTCAAGCCGTCGCTTAACATACGTCAGAGGAAAGCGCTGTGTGATTGGTTTAAGCTTCGACAACGTCTTTTCTGGCTTTGACCAATAGCAGACTGAGACTTTTGAAGGAGGCGAATACTTCAAATTTGAACCACGCCCTTATTTTTTTTTTTTTAGAGAACCAGCTTTGTCAATATGCTTGGCCAGACCCAATGCCAGCATGGTATTGGAATGTCGTGATAACCAGGCTAGGTGAACCCTTGTGCAATCATGCATTTGGGAAGCTCATTTTTTACTACTTTCTTGTTTTGCTGTGCACTTTTATCTTCACTTCGGCGTCAGGGAATTCATTCACAGCGGCTCTGAACAATGCAGGTATTACACACGTGAGACCCTCCTTGGCTTGCATGGCCCCTCTTTCCTCCACGTAGAGAAGCCTGCTGTTCCTGTGGATATACAGAGGAAAAGGAGAGGCTGCAGAAACACGTGATTGTGTTTTGCGTGTACATTCTGCCCTCGGCTGATGCGGTGGCTGCATATGAGAATCTCCACAGCTCTGTCAGTCAGACACAGACTCGTCACCCCCGCGCCATGATTCTGATCAGTGGGGACTTCAACCACGCCTCTCTCTCTGCCTCTCTCTCGACTTTCACACAGTATGTGCAATGTACCATGAGAGACAATAAGATGTTGGACTTGCTGTATGCAAATGTGAAGGACTCTTACACCTCTGCCCCCCTCCCTCCACTGGGACGCCCCCAATACACACCCAGGGTGTGAAAGGAACCTGCACAGAAGAGGTCTGTGGAAGTGTCGAGTGAGAGTCTGAGGAAATGTTTCCAGACCACAGACTTTAACATGCTCTGGGACTCCTTTGGTGATGACATCGATAGCCTCACACACTGCATCACAAACTACATCAACTTCTGTGTGGACAGCACTGTGCCAACAGTGTGTGGTTCCCATCCCGAAAATAGCACAAGCCAAGGAACCAGCGCACTACAGCCCATGTGTCTGTGCCCCTGTAGTCTGCAGCACGGGGGCACCCCAGGGCACCGTCCTCTCACCTTTCCTGTTCACCATCTACACCTCAGACTTCACCTATAACACGGACCGCTGCCGCCTCCATAAGTTATCCGACGACTCCGCCATCGTGGGCTGTGTGCCAGAGGGGAACGAACTGGAGTACTGGTCAGTCATCATTGACTTTGTGGACTGGAGTGAGTGCAATCATCTGTGCTTGAACACCAGTAAAACGAAGGAGATGGTCGTCGACTTCAGGACACCAACACACTCACTGGTGAACATCCAGGGGCAGGACACTGAGACAGTGGACAGTTTTAAGTACCTGGGTGTTCACCTCAACAATAAACTGGACTGGTCCCACAACACCGACGCCCTGTACAAGAAGGGCCAGAGTTGCCTCCACCTTCTGAGGAGACTGAGGTCCTTTGGAGTGTGCAGACCTCTGTCAGGATATTCTATGACTCTCTGGTAGCCTCTGCTGTCCTCTATGCTGCTGTCTGATGGGTCCCGGGTAGCACAGAGCGGGACAGAAAGACACTGAACAAGCTGGTCAGGAGGGCCAGCTCTGTCCTAGGCTGCCCACTGGACTCTGTGGAGGAGGTGGGTGATATGAGGATGTTAGCCAAGCTCACATCCATCATGGACAACAGCTCTCACCCACTCCACCAGACTGTAGAGGAGCTGAACAGTTCCTTCAGTGGATGACTGAGACACCCTCAGTGCTACCACAGGTCTTTCATTCCCACAGCTGTCAGACTATAACGCCACCTTGTAATTGTCTGTCAATTAACCGATTTATGTACAATAATAACCAGTGCAATAATCCTCTTTATCAACTACATCTACCCCCTGTGACCGTGAACCACCACATCCATCTGCTGTGCACTAAAGATATTTGTATATTAATTCTAGAATGTTTTATTTTATTGTATTTTTTTTTTTATTATTTTTTAATTTCTATATTTTAATTTCACTTCTAATGATTCACCTTTCAATCTTTTATTGCACCCCTACTGTGTGTTCTCTGAGAACCTGTAATTGAATTTCTCCACTGTGAGATCAATAAAGTATCTTATTATTATTATTATTTAGTTTTTTTCTTGTACTGTGAGAGTGAGAGAGAGACTTTGTGTTCATGGAACCTGTGCATGACCGCATGTGCATCTGTGCGAGCGAGCACTAGCTAGAGAAAGTGCTGATTGGCAGGTGCATAAATTTGGGCACCACAACAGAAAAATTATATCAATATTGAGTAGATTCTTCTTTTGCAAAAATAACAGCCTCTTAATGCTTCCTATAGCTTCCAATGAGGGTCTGGATTCTGGTTGAAGGTATTTTTGATCATTCTTCTTTACAAAACATCTCTAGTTCAGTCAGGTTTGATGGTTTCTGAGCATGGACAGCCCGTTTTAAATCACACCACAGATTTTCAATAATATTCAGGTCTGGAGACTCAGTTGGCCATTCCAGAATGTTGTAGTTGTTCCTCTGCATGAATGCCTTAGTAGAGTTTGAGCAGTGTTTAGGGTCCTTGTCATGTTGAAGTATCCAGCCCCGGCGCAACTTCAACTTTGTCACTGATTCTTGAACATTGTTGGCAAGAATCTGCTGATACTGACTGGAATCCATACGACCTTCAACTTAACAAGATTGCCAGTACCTGTACTGGCCACACAGCCCCACAGGATGATGGAACCGCCACCAAATTTTACTGTGGGTAGCAAGTGTTTGTCTTTGAATGCTGTGGTCTTCCGCCATGCATACCGCCCCTTGTTATGTCAGAATGACTCAAATTTACATTCATCAGTTCACAGCACCTTATTCCAAAATGAAGCTGGCTTGTCCAAATGTGCTTTAGCGTACCTCAAGCCACTCTGTGACGTGTGGAAAAGGCTTCCGCCACATTACTCTCCCATACAGCATCTCCTTGTGCAAAGTGTGTTGAATAGTTGAACGATGCACAGTGACACCATCTGTAGCAAGATCATTTTGTAGGTCTTTGGAGCTGGTCTGTGGGTTGAGTTTGACCATTCTCACCATCCTTCACCTCTGCTTATCAGAAAATTTTCTTGGCCTGCCACTCTGGGCCTTAACTACAACTGTACCTGTGGTCTTCCATTTCCTCACTATGTTCCTCACAGTGGAAGCTGATAGCTTCAATCTCTCAGCTAGCTTTTTGTATCATTCCTCTAAACCATGATGTTGAACAATCTTTGTTTTCAGGTCATTTGAGAGTTATTTTGAGGGGCCCATTTTGCCACTCTTCAGAGAAGATGCAAAAAGGAAAACAACTTGCAACTGGCCACCTGAAGTACCCTTTCTCATGACTGGCTTCACCTGTGTATGTAGATCAAGGGTCAATAAGCTTACCAAACAAACTTTGTGCTAAAGGTACTCAAATCAATAAAACAAGGGTGCCCAAATTTATGCACCTGCCTACTTTTGTTTAAGTAATTATTGCACACTTTTTGTTAATCCTATAAACTTCATTTCACCTCTCAAACATCACTGTGTTTGTCTGCTATATGATGTATTTACCTGAAATTGCTGATCTGAACAACCAATGATCAATAAAGGAAAATCTTGAAAATGATAAGGGGTGCCCAAATTTTTTTCATACCACTATATATATACATATATATATATATATATATATATATATAGTGGTATGAAAAAAATTTGGGTAAGTCTATCAGTACATATGCTTAATAAACAAGATGGAACTCTATATATCTACTATCTATATATACCTGCAATCAGATTTGAGGAAGGGGTGTGGCACGGTGTGGAGCTTTTTAAAAATTGAGGAAAAAATTGGCTCTGCCCACCTAATTCTGGTTCTGCCTTTGGGGTCGATTTGCTTAGAGTCCAGCCTGCGCACGTGTGAAACAACATTTTCCACATCTGATCAGGGCAAACAATTACAGTCAAAATGCCGCTACACTGTACTGAAAATAAGTGTATCAGGAGACAATTAGTGTATCGGGTCAAAATTTTAGCGTCGTGGGCCGCTATGCCACTTAGGCATAGGCTATGTAAAACTACACAAGATGCCCAAAGTGCTGTACAAGGCTATAAATCAAATGGATAATATGGTAAAATAGTAAGAATAAAAACTGATAAAAACAGATAAATAGGGTAAAAATATCTAAAACATATATGGTAGATAAAAATAAATGAAAGCAACAAACTTGTATTAAGAGTCAGTGTACATAAGTGCTAGTGTTGCTCCGATCGATCGGCTGCCGATCATGATTGGCCAATATTGCCTAAAAATAGCCAGATCGGCAATCGGAAAAACATGCCGACCAAAAAGCCGATCATGTGACGTAAATTATTATCGACATTTCAAACTGGCAAACACGCACAAAAGTAGGCCTACAGACAGAGTCCTGCACGCATCCAATTTTAACTAACCACACCCACCCGAACCCGTTATACTTCATCCTGAACCTGAACCGTTAACCAACAGAATTTAAATTTTGGTTCTGCACCCGAGCCAAACCACTATAAATAGACCCGACACCCGAACCATACCCGTGATGATTTCTGGGAATGTGCGCATACAGACAAAATCATATATCCGACTTTACTTTTTATCTTGGAAAACGGTGTTTACATTTCACTACAACATAGACTTTTATATTAGTATAATATTTATTTTTGTAAACCGCAGATTAGACCTGCGCACTGGGTGTCATTCCACATGGACGCTTCCTATTTAGACACTTTGTGCGAGACCCAACAAACACACATATGCACACAAACACACATACGGGCACAAACACACATACGGGCGTGAACATACATAAACGCACAAACATACACAAGCGCACAAACACACATAAGCGCACAAACACACATACAGCGTCTAAATCGGGACACAGGACACAGCGCAACATTTTTCACCCATTTCATAATTTTTTATGGGTCACCGCAGGTACCCGAACCTGTGCAGGTCTCTGCCTACAGGTGCACCTCGACAGCACAATGACTTCTTCTGTCTGGACTTTCTTTAAAGTGAGTGAAGCAGATGTGAAACTTGCTGTTTGCAATGTATGCGATGATGAAATACCTGAAGGTGGGAGTAATCCTTCACAGTTCAACACTAACCTCATTCGGCATCTTAGAATTTGCCTTTCAACTGAATATGCAGAGTACAACAAACTTGTCAAGCCGAAGGCTGTTTTTTTTTTTTTTTTTAATATATAGTTAATCATGTAAAAATTTAAATTCATTCTTTTAATCGGCAGTGATCGGCAGATCAAGTTTTTTGGTGATCAGCCCAAAAAATGGTGATCAGAGCATCATTAATAAGTGCATCTTAAAAAGAGATTAGAAGATTAAAAGAGATGCTCATGGCACGTCGAAAACCAACAACATGCAGAAGTAAAAACAGCAGAAAAATGTAATGCCACTGACTAATGCAAGGTATGCACCTGGGTGCACAGCTCATCCAAGGTGGAAGTGAGTGTTACAGTGAATAAAAGGTAAATGACCAGAGATTGGAGTATCACAGATTTTATTTATACACACATTTAAATCATGTGTTCGCACCATGGCCAGCATGTGCCTCTTTTCAAGTGTTGGTCCAGGGACCTACTGTATCAGATTAAAAGAAGTATTTACATTTAAAAAGTCCTCGACCAGCTGTTAGGTCGCAGAGCTGTTTTCATATTTTTCAAAAAAATATAAAATTTATATTTCAAGATTTCAAAAAGGTGTGTGTTTCATTCAGTTATGTTGCTTGTCTTATCTTGACTTTAGTGTGTAAAGGGTTAAAATCCCTCCCAATTAAAATTCAACTGATATTAAGAACAAGCCCCACCGTAAGGTCTGAAAACTGTATGGTCTATTAAATTTCAAAGGAAGATAGTTGGGTGCACAAAGCACAGAGAAGGTCAGCTCTATCTAAAAGAGCTGTAGTTGGAAAAAAAAAAAAAGAATTTCAGTGAGACGAGGGTTCCAAGGAAATACGTGTACTGAAATAAATTGAAAATGTAATGAGAACACACTCAAGAGAGTGTCATCCTTCACTAAAGTACTGAAATTCCCTACAACAATATGTCATTTTCAATGATCAATGCTTGATAGTCATGTCTTCTTTTCCTGGTCTTTACTGCTGATGAAAGTCCACATCGAACACTAGTGTGCCCAACGTGGACATGTTGACTGTGACACAATAGAGATTTACAGACAAAATGGTGACTTTTTAGTATGTAAATCTGGAGTGTAGCTGAGCTGCAAGTCATCTCCAGAGGTAGCATTGGCTAAGAGAGAAGAGGCCTTCACAGATGCAGCTCAATACCCCTATGCAGACTCCCTAAAGTAAAGTAACCTTAACACTCACCACTTTAACTTATTGATTGGAATGGTGCAAATTAGTGTAAATTCACCCAGTGAAGTAATCCAGACACCTCAGTTAAAATTGTAAAGGAATCTGCGCACAAAATGTTGAGGAATTTCCAAATACCTTGACTGTTTACCTAAAAACAGGACAAATGTAATCATTTGTCAAACAAAGTTAAACAAAGAAAAAAAGTCCAATTTGTCCAAAGTTGTAGATTCCAAACTCCTGGCAGATTCCCTTGTCCAAGGCAACTATAAATCACAGGGCTCTTGGAATCACATCCATTCTATTTGCTAGTCCAAAGTACTAGCTATATCCTAATGCACATCATACACAGAACAAGACAGAGCCATGTACTACAAGCAGCTTTATAGTGAGCAGGAGAACATCTGTCATCAATAATTAATATCCATGCACATGTATGCATGTATACAGATCAGTGCATGTCCTTTTATGTAGACTGAATTTCTAATTGTGACAGAACATGTATGAACTAGAGTACAGACAGGGAAGGACACTGGCAGTAAGCATGTTCTGTAAAGCACTGCACATACTGTTATACCTTCCAATCTGGCAGGTAAAGAGCCTCTGTGGGTTGCCCTTTAAATCTTTAACCAGTGTTCCTTGAGAGGAACAATCAATTATGAGCAAGAAGGGTCAGCAGACCAAAACAGGCCAACACGGTTAAATACATGCTGGAATAATGACTGAATAATTAAATTAATACCATCCTCTGTCAGTCACCTTGATGCATGATTGAAAAGCATGGCACGTGTCCATATGAGAGGTCCTGTCAATCACTAGAGCAGAACTGGCCACAAAGTGTGTACAAGTGTGTGTGTGATGAGCCAAGAGCATTCTCTCAGACTTATTGTCCTTGAGTTTTGCTGCAGAGTATACTTTGTATCAGACACTTATAATCTCACAACAATGGATTTTGATTATAGAATTATTCTCCAGACAGGAAGTGAATACATTTGTTAATTCAATTATGCCTGCATTATCTATGTGTAAGGCGCTGTAACTATGTTTAGGGCTAATAGCATATTAATCCTCTGGGTGAGGATTTTAACTATACCTCAGATATATCTACCACACAAGAGCAGATTTAGCAAGAATATTTAAGTAGGATGTAGGCAAGAAACTTAAGGCCTCGAGGCTTAAATCCGTCAGCACAGCCCAAATGCTACAGATAACTTAAGTGACTTAATTAAACTTTTCAGCCAAATAAATAAGTAGTGAAATACGGATTAAAAAGATACAGGAGACAAGAGATGTGCAATATTTAAGTCCCCTTGAGCAAAATACTGGATACAAACCTGATCAGTCACAGAAAACTGTTCCAGACAAGGACAATGTATCTATATTAAAAAGGTTTTATTTGGCCTAAAATGTGTGTGTTCGTGTTCTCTTACCAGCCTTCTTGAACTTGTCCAGCAAGTTTTGTCTGACTATCCTTTGCAAGTTGAAGTAGTCATCCTCTTCGTCAGGGTTCTTGAGATACAGAGGAATATGCTGGAACACCAAGATGTGTTTGGGTTTGAGCTCCTACACAGAGACAAATGGAACAGTTATCCAAACCACAACATCCACACTCAGCAAGGGAATTGAACATTTAGCTCAACATGAAAAATCAGATAAGCATAGAATCATGTCACTGATGCAATCATACCGTGGCTGAGGAGGCTTTGTTCAGCTGCTGCTCCAGCCATTTCTCCTGTGCCTCCTTTAGCTCAGGACAGGCAGAGGCATCATAGAACAACTGAGAATTCAGAACCAGGCAGAGGACACCACCCACCTGGGATGACACAGTACATGTACACAGTGAACTGCTCATTCAGGTTTTCATTTTCAATATCAGTATCTTATGTCTCCACACTATCAACAATAGTGGCCAGTTGTGATATCTCTGGTATGTCTTGAGGCACTTCAAATTAATTTGGCAGAAGCTCACTTACCGTAACTGCTTAGAATTTAAAGGGAGAGTTCGGAATTTTTGACATGAATCTGTATGACATCCCTGTCATCAGTTTAGTACATCCACACTGATTTACCCCCGACAGTGTCCTGTGAGCCGCGTACTGGACCGGTTTTGGTTGAAACAAAAGTAGTCTGGCAAGTTTGTGGGGACACTAACTAACTAAAATACGTTTTTCTTTTCAAAACAGTAGGTGTTCAAGAGAGGGATTTATTTGCATCACAAAACCAAATGTCCATGAAAACGTCACACCTTGTAATCACTTGGCCATACGTTCTCTCATTTACTATCAGTGCACTGTCTTGCTGCTGACTGTTGCGCATTAGTCAACAACTTTTATCAGCAGTGAAACAGGTAGCCTAGCTGTCATCTTGCAGCAGCACGCAAAAACAAAATTAGTGACCCTGCAAAACTTGCCGGACTACTTTTGTTTCGACCAAAACCGGACCAGAACTCAGCTCACAGGACAGGGGTAGGTCAGTGTGACTGTACTACACTGATGATGGAGGTGCCATACAGATTCATGTCAAAAATTCAGAACTATCCCTTTAATGGGCAAAGGTCACTGTGGCCTCACACTACACTTGGAATAGATAATGAATTTATATGCTAATTTTCACAAAATGTCACTCGAATACCATATCATATGGTCACACAATAGTGTGATGAAAAGGAAAAAGTGGAAAGTTAGGTTCACTGTAGCACAAATGTTCAGCGGAAAGGTGTAATGTGGCATTTCAACACCACGTATCCCTCTGATGGTCTGATACCATTTTTGCTGTCAAGAATTAGGCCTATGTCACATTTTGATCAAAACTCAACCATAAGGCTTGCCAAGGGGTAATCATGTACCAATTATTTGATTTTGTCAATTTAGGTATTTGATAAGGATATCACATTCTCCACAAGAACAAAAAAAAAACAGTTAATTTTCTTGAAATGGCAACAAGAAGAACAAAGTTTGTTTTGGCCAGGACATTTTATATTTCGGTTTACGCCACCATTAAAACCAGGCAAAGTGGCAAACACATGTTCATTCGCTTGTCTGTGCTCCTGACCACAGTGCTGATAAAGATCTGAAGTTAGTCCCTGAGCATCTTCAATGGCAGCTCACTGCTCCTAATGTGTGCTATATGCTAATGTTAAATCTAATGCTATGTAATACATATTATTACTTTCATACTTATATTGCCTGTATATAGTTATGACTAATATACCATTATTACTTTGTTATAACTATATTAAACTATCTATATTAGTGCTGTTAAATGATTAACATTTGTAATCAGACTAATTTTGCTGTGGTTGCTGTGGATTCATTTCAATTAATCATGATTAAATATCATTCATTTTTCATCTATATTAATCATGTTTCATTTTACATAACAAATAAACTCAAGAAAGAAGGGAATATATACAGTATGCACTTAACATGCTTATTAAACACCTTCAACAGTGTCAACAAAACATCTTCAAACAACTGTTTCATCTTTGCACACATATTTTCCATCCAAAGGGA
Organism: Maxillicosta whitleyi; assembly: GCA_029822895.1. NCBI lineage: Eukaryota > Metazoa > Chordata > Actinopteri > Perciformes > Neosebastidae > Maxillicosta > Maxillicosta whitleyi. Next base: position 6,964 of record JAPSES010103498.1, on the reverse strand, counting down.
GAATGTGCTGTTTAGCGTCTTCCACCTTTATGGGTTGGTTCTGCTACCTGGCACTAAAGGATCAACTGCCCATTTGCGCACGCATCATGGTAACTCTACTTGGACAAAACTGCCCCAAATACATTTCTAGAGATGTTCAGTTATTCTGTGCGGCAGATGGGATAATTGCATGCATTTTTTTTTTTTATCAGAATAATCATGATGATAGATTAACCTGTGTTAATGCATTAATACATACATACATACATACATATATATATATATATATATATATATATATATATAAACACACACACACACACACACTATATTTATTATCAAAAGTATTCGCTCACCTGCCTTGACTCAGATATGAACTTAAGCACCATCCCATCCCTAACCCATAGCGTTCAATATGATGTCATTTCACCTTTCGCAACCACTACAGCTTCAACTCTAGTGGGACAGCTGTCCACAATGTTGATGAGTGTTTTTATAGGAAGTTTGGACCATTCTTCCAGTGGTGAGGTCCCACACACTGATGTTGGTGAAGAAGGCCTGACTCTCAGTCTCTGTTCTAATCCATCCCAAAGGTGTTCTATTGCATTCAGGTCAGGACTCTATGCAGGTCAGTCAAGTTAATCCACCCCAGGCTGTGTCAAATGTCCATGTCTTTATGAACCTTGCTTTGTGCACTGGTACACAGTCATGTTGGAAGAGGTAGGGGCCCGCTCCAAACTGTCACCACAAGGTTGGGAGCATGGAATTGTCCAAAATGTTTTGGTATCCTGAAGCATTCAAAGATCCTTTCACTATATATATATATATATATATATATATATATATATATATACTAAAATATTATATTACACTATGATTATTACTATTATTATTATTGCTATTATCATTACATTGCATTATGTTTATTCATGTGCAATGGCGTTTTTTTCAATAGTGATTTTTATAGCTTTTCATAGTTATGTTTAGGGGTGCACCAATACCAGATACCGGTATCAGTATTGGGTCTGATGCTGAGTGCGAGTACAATGACAAAAGTAACACTGACTGCAAGTAATGTTAAAGAAACAGACAGATACGGACGGAGCGTTCTGTGCGTTTTCTGCGTACACAATTCTGTCTGTTTTCCAGGTACTCACAGATACATACCCAAACAGAAAATACTACCGGGAACTGTGGAGATTGAGGATCTGTTCAAAGAGGGACTGTGTCAGTTAGTGTGTAATGTCTGTGTTTCTCCCTCTCTCTCTCTTCGCTCTATCTCACTGGTTCACCTTTCACCTACTCTTCCCTTCTGTCTTTCCCTGTCGCTTGCTATAGCACACCTGTGTCTCATCAACGAAGCTCTATATATGATTTTTGGTTCATCTGCTTCCCTGCCAGATCGTTATAGCTTGTGCTTAGCCCTCCAGCGTGTATCTCAGTCTGTTTTCTACTGTTTTGACCTATTTCCCGTTTCTGCCTGCTGCCTGCCTTTCGACCTCCGCTTTGCCCGACTGCTTCCTGGTTTGGCCTCACTGGTTTACTCCCCTGCCTGATTGACGTTGACTCCATGCTCATCCCCACTGTTTGACCTGCCTTCCGTCTTTGACCAATCCTCAAGCCTGTTCCCTTTTGGACCATCTGTTGCCGAATCCTGGACCGACACCGACCACTGGATATGCCTGTTCCCTGGGACCTTCACCTCTACAATGCAGTAGTGTTGATTAAGATTGACTATTCTGTGGCAAATATATTGATTGACTGTTTTATTGTTCACCAAACAATAAAGACTGTATAACCATATCCTAGTCTGGTCTGCTATTGGGTTCTCTGACTGATTCGTGTCATAGTGAGAAACTACTGACATATTTATGACATCTACTGAGCTAGTTTACATCCTACTAATAATACTATGGGGTAAGGAGCAGTGTGGACCGCTACCCACAGCAGTGGAAATCAAACTTAAAACTCATTTATCTTTTCTCTACCTCATGAAGCTTTGGTTTAAAACCTTATCAGTGGAAACATTAGTGTTACCTCCTTTGTCTCCATGTTTGTTATTAGTGTGTTTATTTTTCTTCTAAAAAACTTTACTTTTCTTTGTGGTATTTGTACAGTATCATTAATTAAGAGCGGTGCTCGCTGGTGGGTTGATGGAGAAATGCTCATTCCAACACATTAAATGTCAGTAGCAGCACAATCAGACTAATGACAATAAAACACATTTTCAAAAGGAAATAAAAACTGTAATGGGATTATTAAGTATTCATGTCGGTACTTGGTATCAGCACTCAAATGTAAGTACATGGTCTGGACAAAAGTGATATCAGTGCATCCCTAGTTATGTTACTGAATTGCTTTTTTTTGTCTTGTGGGGTTTCTTGTGTGTATTCTCAGTGTTATGCTACTTTTGGAACCTCAATTTCTGAGGGCTCAGCCTAAAGGATCAATTTAATTCTATCTAATCTATTTAGATGGGTAAAATCCAGAAACCAGACCATAAAGCTAGTTAACCTTTTTATGCACTAGGGTTGTGCCATTAGACGATATCATCGTCCATCGTCATCGTCAACCCACCATCGCGATGGATAGTAACCATTGCGATGCTAACAGAATGGAAGCTTTTAAAGGTAGGGTTGGAGATCTTGGAAAAACGGTTCCTGCAAGCTATATTTTGAAAACACACACACACCAAAGCCCACCCCTTGAAACCACACCTTCAACAATACATGGACGCGCATGCTTTTCGGAGATGTCGTGGAGGTTCACGAGAGCTCAGTGTTGATTAGCCAACAACACAACAGTGGCAAGCTAACGTTTAGCCATGGCGTCTTCTCCAGTAAGATTGTTAAACATCGTAATTAATAAACAGGCTGTGATGGTTTTCATTTCAATATTGTAACCAGATTAGTCATTGATTTCTCAGTTTTTGATTTGATATGTGTTACTTTTTCACCAAATACCATGGTAGTAAATACTGAGGATCATGTCGGAGCGTATGCCACTGACATGGATTTATTTGGATAGCTATCGTAGTCATTTTTAAACATAGTATTCATATTGATATTATAATCTTTATTGGAATGTTATGAGCAAATTCCACAGCCTAACTTGCTAACCTGGCCATTACGTTTACTTGGTCCAGGTGCGCTTATAGGATAACAAACTCATGCTTGCTAGTGAAGAGAACCAAATGGCTCATGCAAATGATATTGTGGTGGGATATGACAGTATTGTTCATATGCTTTATTTATGTATTTAGAACTTCCATGACGAGAGCCCCAGCTCTCCATTAATATTCAAAGGGAATGGAATGACAGGTCATTATCACACGCAGCACCAGAGCCCTGGAAGAATTAGATGAGTTTAAAAGGAAATGTTGTTTTTAAATGCATTACCATTAAATTTATTTGTAGATTATTATGTTTAATGCATATTAAATAATAATATGATGCTTTCATTATCAGGGCACAAGCCACTGAAATACAATGTTTTTTTGTTGTTTTTTTTTGCCCCCCAGACAATATCATCGTCCATCGCGATGTTTTACAGTGAACATCGTCATCAGCCACTTATGGCAACATCGTCCAACCCTACGAGAAAATATAATGAGTTGGTTGACCAGCCACGAGTGCTCCTTCCTTCCTTCCTCCAACCCTATTATGCACTTCAAATTTCTGTCCAGTGACAAAATAGTTATTGGACATGAGAAAAAAAAGTTCTGCTCTGATTATGTGTCCAGAACAAGCTGCAAGAACTCCCAAACCATGGCTGCAAGAAAAAAAATTCTTTTTTTTTTCTCTCACAGCCCTGGGAGCAAGAACAATTTTCTCTGTTCTTGTGGAATAAGCAATAACCTTTACTTTGACTAAGGGCTCGACAATCGGGTCAAAAGATCATGTGAAGATCTTAACCACAATCTGAATCATAATTTTCTCACCTCTTATAAAACATAGGCAAGTTCTAACCAAAACACACTTAAATACAACGTTCTCTCTGGTTTCTGGAGGTTTAGATTGTGTGTGACTGTTTTTTTGTTGTAGCCCAACAAAAATTCTAACAATGCATTTTTGCCTACTTTTGGACCAACGCTACAGCATTTGAAATATCTCCATGAAAGAAGTGCTCCTCCACATGTTTCTGCACATAAAACTAAAGTGTTTCTTTTAATTACACAAAATGTGACTGCCTTTTTAGTCCCGCTGGTCTTCCAATCAACCTCACTGCATGTTGGAGTTCAGAAGCCAAACCCGCAGCTGATGGCCTTATAATGATTCTTCATTATTATTCATCAAAGCCTGCACATTAAGCAAGCATGTTACACTAAAGTGGCACTACAAACGGACTGAAAAAACTACTACTCTATGGACATTAATTTCTCAGATGTATAGGTTGCTGTAAAATACTGTACTTCAACTGATAAAAGGACAATTTAAAAGAAATGATAGCTCAATAGGAAAGTTTTGTAGTATTTACATTTTCAATGACAGATCTATAGATCACCTCTGAAAAGCAGGATTGCCAAATTAACATTGATCATGATATCATGAAATTACTACTGGCTTAAATGTTCATTTAGTTCAGTAAGTTACAGTTACCACCAAAGTCAAAAATAGTCCAATCATATGATTGTATAATGTCTGTTTTACCCTGTTCAAGGTCATCATCATTATTACTATTATATCATCTCTTAAAGATCCACTAACTGTTGACCATATACTTATAAGATGTTTTGTTTCCTGATGATGAAAGTACCTCCTATTCTCTATTGAGGGTTGCATGGTGGTAATCGGGCACTTTGCAAACAAAATACATTTAAAAAAATGTTAGTAGATTAAGATCATTATGAATTGAAGTGCAATTATAAGTGTTATATTAGAATTATAAGTGCATTATAAGTGGAAAGGTTTCTCTATCCGGGTGGTCTATCTTTAGGCATCGATGATTTGCAAACTTTTTGTGGAATACAAATATTTAAAGGGATAGTTTGGGATTTTTGACATGAATCTGTAGGACAACCCCATCATCAGTGTAGTACAGTCACACTGACTTACCCTGACAGTGTCCTGTGAGCCGAGTTTTGGTCAGGTTTTGGTTGAAACGAAAGTAGTCCAACAAGTTTGCGGCGTCACTAAAATAAAATGTTTTTCTTCTAAAAACAGCATGTGTTCAAAAGAGTGATTTGCATCACAAACCAATGTCCACAAAAAAGTCACACCTCGTAATCACTAGACCAGAACTTGGCTCACAGGACACTGTCACGGGTAAGTCAGTGTGGATATACTACACTGATGATGGAGATGCCATACAGATTCATGTCAAAAATCCTGAACTATCCCTTTAAAGTCAGTTGATAGCTAATGATATGGTTAATTTCTAATTCATTTTTAAAAGTTTGCTATTTCACCAACTGTGTGTGCCTTCCTTTATTGGCTATTGATGTGATCTCAGTCAATATATACCTAATATATGGTGGTATTTGAGGATAGTAATTTTTTAGAAGGAAAGCTTTGATTAGTTATCTGACTGTCATAAGAACAAGATACAAAATCTCACTTATATATAACTGCTGATAAAAAAATATGTATAGAGACAGTAAATATTTCCACAACATTAAGTATTTACAATGATACAGACGCTCTTAAATCTGGATAAACTCTCAAAATAGGCATCTTTTACAATATGAGAAGCTTTTCAGTTACGTATTTCAGTGTGTTATGTTTGCTGTCATGACTGCACCAGTAAACAGGGGACAGTAGAGAGCATCATGGAACCCAAAGTTACTGTGGTTAGGTCTTCATCTCTTTTTTCGCTGAGACGGGAAAGATAAGATGTACTTTTATTAAATTAGAACAGACAGAGTCCTTACCCAGAAGCTGAAATAGTCATCACCCCATGCAGTGCAGTACTGCTCCACTGTCCTATTATTGGGAGTGTTGCCAAGGTCATGGTTCCCACTGACAAAAACCAGTGGGATGGAGGGATCCGTCCCCTTCAGGGCTGCCTTCAGGTCCCGCTCCTGACCTTCTCTGAATGGAGTGTCTGGAAAGAAAAAAAAAAAACTGTGAGGAGCTCGCCTGATATGACAAATGAAGTGGAGGTTCTGTGCATCAAGAAAGAAAAAGAAAACAATACTGACCAAAAAGACAGGTTATTTGCCAAAACATTGTGCAAGGACATGAAAAATGAGTGAGAGAAATTTATATGAATGTTGATGAAAACTGTCAGACTAGAAGCGTGAGGAGAACAGGTTAGAGTCGCCGAAGGGAGAAGGAATTATTTGGATGATAATGATGACAGCTTGGAGAATGATCAATGCACTGTGCAGCTCGACTTTACGTCACCATGGTTACTGACATGAAGAGTGGTGTTCTGGTGGAAGCCTCATCGGTCCACGTAGGCAGAGCAAACCCAGCCTTTCTGCTGAATTGAGCTGAGGCTGCAGACTGTGTACTGCTTGTCACATTCATTGGTCCAAGATACATGAGCCTATTTGTTTTACAAGATCTTAACAGTGTGTTCAGTTGTAAACACCACTGTGTTAAAATTATGTGTACAAATATTATTGAGGTTAATTAACACAAAGGAGAAGTGTGACTGGATCAAGCTCATAGATGTCTATAATTTATAACATAAATCAAACAAATCAAACCTTCAGCCTGGATCTTAATACATTCCTTATTCTCTCTACTCCTCTCTTATTCCTCATCCTTTTCATACTACTGGACCACTTTTGGACCAAACATTTCCTTTAATGGATATAATTTAAAATACATCTACTCAAAAGGTAATCATTTGGTCTATCTGTACTGACCAATATGTGATATTTTCATTCATGGCAATAGTTTATTTACACACACTACGCATTTATACTTAACATCCATCCATCCATTCAGCTCCTCCGGCGAGATCCCGAGGCGTTCCCAGGCCAGCCGAGAGACATAGTCTCTCCAGCGTGTCCTGGGTCTTCCCCGGGGCCTCCTGC
>JAPSES010103441.1:0-19008 GCA_029822895.1 Maxillicosta whitleyi | reverse complement strand
ATTGATAATAGTCTTTTATAGGAATTGATACGAAGGCTTTAAATTTATGACATTTTGAATTTACTACCTTATGTGTCTCTTTAACCTGTAATGTAAACAAACCTGTTGACTAAAACATTTTCTACATTTTTTTTAGATTTTTTATTTATGATTTAATGCAAAAATATTACATAATATACTCTAGGTCTGATGTGATTTTTATACTATACATATGAATGTAAATTAAACACAATGCAATAAACCCCTATTTTATTTAAAATACAGGTTATTTGGAATTCAATGACAACAACACATTTTCTAAAACGTTAGAACAGCGTCATGTTTCACCTCTACAATTTTCCAAAAAAAAAAAACCTTTGGAATCAGGGTTGTATCTTTAATACAATTTTATACAATCTATACTTATATCTTGGACGTTCTAAGTAGAAAACAATCACTTCACTTACCACAGTCTTCTATATCAGGTAAAATTAATGGTTTCTTGCCGATTTTTCCCAAAAGTTTCTTGGAATTTTGTTCTTGTTTGGCGTTAACCTGCACATACACACAAAGTGTAAGATATACGGATAAAACCTTCCTTCAACTCCTTCCTGTTATTCAGTACATTGTTGATCTGTGTTTGTGGTGACTTCCACCATGTTTACAAATAAAGGTTAGAAGCCAAACCTAGATTCACTGGTTTGTACCTTTTGATAAGAGCGGCAGTGAGTCTGGACGGGACACCGGCTGCAGAGCGGGGCTTTTGGGGTGCAGACCCGGGCCCCAAGTTCCATCATGGCCTGGTTAAAGTCTCCTGGTCTCTTGGGGTCCACCAGTGTATTCGCCAGATCCCTAAAGAAGGAAAAACAACAACCACAGCAGAATAAATGCACTGAATGGTTATAAAACTGAGTCAGATCTCAGTGGAATATACGACCTTTCTGACCTTATGTTTTATTTCAACAGGTAGGGCAAAGTTTAAATAAACACCACAACTGTATTCAATCAAAACACAGACATTAAGTGGAGCAGAAGTTGACATGAAGGCTACAATTGAATTCATCAAAACGATGTTTTCACCTTGTGTTTTAAAAATATTACACAACAATTTCGGCGTTTTATTGTTTTGACTACACACATTTTATAATAGAATAGAATAGAATGCCTTTAATGTCATTATACATATATGTACAACAAAATTAACAGTAACAGTAACATAAGCTCACCAAAGTGCTTCTGTCACTGCTGGACTTGTGCTGTCGGCTCCGATGGCTCTGAGGCGACACAGTACCCGAATTACATTGCCATCCACGGCTCCTGTAACCTAGGCAACAGGGCTCAATTGAGGAATGGACACAGTAATCGCATGTGTTTTCAGGTCTTCCTCTACAACAGGGGCGTCCAGTCCTGGTCCTCGAGGGCTGGTGTCCTGCATGTTTTAGATGTTTCCCTCTTCCATCACACCTGGTGGTTGTTATCAGGCTTCTGCAGAGCTTGATGATAGTGTGTTGGAAGAAGGATACATCTAAAAGGTGCAGGATACCGGCCCTCGAGGACCAGGATTGGACACCCCTGCTCTAAAACATGGCAACATGTACAGCTCTGATGAAAACATGTGTGTATAAACTAACCTGTCCCAGTGCGATAGAGCCGATAGCAGCAGCCGTGTAGCGTCCAACTCCAGGCAGCTGTTTCAACAGGCTGTCGACTGTCTGAGGCATCTGTCCTTTCAGCTCTGACACCACCTAAACCACCACCAATAACAGCACTTTAAGACTACATCAGCCAGTTCAGTTCAGTTAACTTTATTAGTACTGGTAGGTAGATTTGTTGTGCACCGTCAGGAGAGAGAGAGAGAGAGAGAGAGAGGGCATCACACAAACACTGATGACAGGACAGACAGGACATGAGTAGACATGTTCACTAAAAGAACATAAGATAAAATACAATACAAGTCAGATTTCTGTTCACTATTGTTTGCTAATGTGAGGAGTTGCTTCATTGACATCTCCATAACTTGAAACTATAGTTATGGTGCTTTTCCACTACATGGTACCGGCTCCACTCTACTCAACACGTTACTCCTACACGGCGCGTTACTTCCATGTCGTCTGCTCAGAGTCGCCGAAAACTCACTCGTTGCGTATTTTCTCGTCTGGATTTTTACGTCCGCCACCAAAGACTGAATCTACGTGACCGTCTATGGTGTAGTTTTGTTCTGTCATCATGTGGATTCATGTTTCGCTATTCACTGTCTACTTCTGCATCTGATTTTTGTAAATCGGTCACAGAGAAAACTGTCTGACCAATCAGTGTCTGCAGTGTCATGACATCACGTTTTGGTATCCGCTCCAGGATTTTGGAACCTTGACTAAAAAAAAACTAGTATCGGGTCCCAGGTTCTTTTTTCGTAATGGAAAAGCGAAAGAGCCGTGTAGTCGAGTAAAGTAGAGGCGGTACCATGTAGTGGAAAAGCGCCATTAGACGTCATATTTCATTGATCCTCTTGATACATGGTGGCGTTTCATCTAATGTGACATTCATGTTTCCTTCTTGGAAAGTTGTCTCTTTCAGACACCTGCCCACATTTACTTGTTTCTCCCAGGGTGGTTGCGGAAACTGAAAAATTGAAACACTATTAACAAGCCAACCGCAGATGACATCAATCAGCTGTGACAGTTTTTGTATTTGACATGAGGCTTCACCACCAGCAGCGTTTCCCAAGAAGGTTACCTTGATTTGTCTGATGACAGCGTTCCTACACATTTTCACATTTAAAATTCCAGACTTTTTCCAAATTCAAATTCTCAGGTTTTGGAGACATCAGTGCACCACCAAATACTAATATATTAAAATGAATTAAACTCATACTCTTATTGTGGCATACCACCAAAATCTAAACCATATTTAGCTGGGCCTAGAATCTGTGTCAGTGTCCTATTTTATGTCAAAACTATATGCATTACTCAAAATGCATGACCTCACTCTGACGTATGATATTCTCACAAAGAAGTTTACTTTAAGACAGACTGACGCTTATGTCCTTTTCTCTGCCCCGCCCTAATCAACTGAACTAGCAAATCTATGGGGCTAATTTTCATGTCAGAACCGTGATTACTCGTAGGCCTAATAATGAATTGTTCAACATGTAAACAACAACAACCCCTTAAAAAAACCCAAATAGAAGCTCATCTCTTCCAAAAAAGTCTGACAGCAGCATGAACAACGCTGCTCAGAACGTCCATATCTGATCCCTGCTCAGTGCCGAACTTTTGACACTTTCTCATCTCGCTGCTGTTCGCTACGTCACAATCGCAAGTTTCAGACGATAAACGCTCCTGCGCTCCCCTCGGCAGGCATTTCAGCACATTTCTTAGGCAAAATTCGATGAATGTCTGAAAGTTGAGCTGCATTTTACCAAATATCTGGAAACAAAAATATTTCTCCATACGCTAATTTCAATTTTCCATACTTTTTCAGACCTGGAAAATGCTAAAATAAAATTCCATACTTTTCCATACTGCGTAGGAACCCTGTGATGATCTGCTTTCCAGATCAGACCACAGACACTTTTTTCAATTCGCTGTTATTCAATGTAAACGTCCAAATACCAGAAATGCTCACAAGTCTTTTTTTTTTCCAAGTCTAGTGTCATAAGGCTGCTGTGATAATTCTATGATTGGCTGCATGTCATTCGCTCAGAACTGCATCGATGCATCTAAAGCATGCACCGTATCATTATTTCATTTTACTCTATAATTACTCTGTCTGATGTCTCTGCTCATAAATGTATTTGTACTTAAATGTCATTTGGCACCTTCTCATTCTGAATAGTACAGCCTACTTTACACCTTACAGTTTTATCTGTCTTTTTATACGTCTAATTTATTATCTATAGTGTTTGCTCTTGTGTTGTACTTCTTTTTTACTCGTGTTTGCTGTGGTACTCTGTTTTTATTGTATGTGCCATGTTGTTGCCATACTGTCATTTTCTGGTGTGTGACAAATAAAGTCTGTCCATCCTCTTGGAAAGGCCTATTTCTTTTTTTTCTTCTTCTTTTATTTCTAATCGGCTTTGGAATTATAGTATATAATGACAAAATGAAAGGTATTTACTCATTGTTCTCTACTCATAAGGCTCATAGAATAAATGTGCAATCTATCCATTACTTCTTTAGTACAGACGAGTTGTTGTTTGGTATGTGATAACTTTAAATAAGGAACTGTAAAGCAAAATGCACAAAACCCCCAACACATTAACACAATGTTATAAACTGTATTTATATGAATATATTTGTAGTTCAAATGAATTGAACAGGACACAGGAATGTCCAGTAGGTGAATATACAGATTTTCCTGTCTTTACACATAATGTAATAAGCCAAAAGGCTCTAACAATAATGTTATAATAACAACTCTCACTGAATGAAATAAATGTAGCCCGTTATCAGATCTGCCAGTCCTCCAGGGTGATAAACCCTCACCCTACGTATCTGGGTGAACAAGAGACAAGCAATCCCTCATTCATCTGTAGAAAATATTCAGCCCATTTCAGTCTGATCTAGTTCATAACAAGTTCATGTTCGATGTTTAACATGTTTGCTAACAGTCCATCTGCGCCAAAGTTAACTTGTGACTCACATATATAAAAGGTGGGTTTTTAGGTTCTGGATAAATTAGATGTGATGGATCCAGCATTTATACACTTGGTACTTTGTGGAACTGGCTCAAAACATGTTGGAAATCTTTAATGTCATTAGGAAAGATCTACAAATACTTCAGTCCATCATGAAACTACGTAGACGAATCAGACAAACAGCTACAGTACGCTGCACTAATACCTCATAATGTGCTACAGAGCCATCCAAAACCACATCAGGGTAAATATCTTCACCATCACAACCTAAAATGCACCAGCTTTTCCACCTCAATTTCATTTTTACTTTTTTTTTTCTTCTGGGGAATTTTATGCACAAATTGAAAATGCAAATAAAAACAGGTGAATGGGAACAAAGAATAATCAAGTGGTGCCAGACACAACAAACCCCCTCACACATATGTGCATGTGTCTATGTACAGGGTTTCTGCAGGTATCAGCATATCTCATTTAATGCTTTTTCATGCCACTTTACACTAATTTAATGCCAATGTCAAAATGCAGATACATTCACGCACAAATTGTAAGCATTTGATGGCATTTTTCATTTGAAAAAAACATATTTAACCCCCCCCCCCCGACCAACTTTGTCATCACAACTTAACAGTAGAATAGGAAAACCATGACAAATCCTGCGGTTCACAGCTGGCCATAAGCAATAAAAGCACTCATACTGAACCTTATCTTAGCTGAATCTTAGCTGTTGTGGTTTGGGCCACCTGCTGTGACAGCCAATCAAACACGGCCAAAAAGTTACCAAATAGGAAGCTAGTTCATAGCCTTTTGACAAATCACAACCAAACCTGGTAGCACTGTGCCCCCCCACTCTCTACTCGAAGCTAGCATTAGTCCGGTGTCTCAACTTTGTGCACCAGCCATATAAAGCAGGTTCTGCCCGTCAACCATTACACAACTTCGGATCAAAATTAGATTTAGATGTTTATATAATCAAAATAAATCGTAAAAAACAATGTTTTTCTTCAATCAAGTTTACATATTTTTTAATGCCTCTGAACATCGAATTTCCTGCTTTTTCCTGCCATTTCAGGCCTGAATTTTCACAAAATCCATTAAATGACTTTTCATGCTTTTTAATGACCTGCATAAACCCTTAGAAGTAGAACAGAACACAAAATACATTAAATACTGTTAGCAGGAGATTAGCAACTTAGCGATAAGCTCTAACTAAAATCATTATAAACACACATAAATCATACCATAAACCACCTTGTTCCCATTTCCCAGCTGAAGCCAGAACTACTCATCCCTGTGTCTTCTTTTACTTTTCTCTTCCTTTTTTTTTTTTATTCAACCTTTTTCTCTCCCAGTAACCTTCTCCACCTTTCTGTCACTGTCTTTGCGACTCTTACCACTTTACAAACAACACGTATAAAATCTTTTCAAAGTAAAACATCCACAGTCTATACAAAATCACAAAATAAAAGAACAAAGTGAAACACACAAGAACAAAGCATCGGGGGGGCATTTACATAAAACAATCCCAAAGGTTAGTGACAAAACATCAACTGGCGCTTTTCCACTCCATGGTACCAGCTCTACTCTACTCAGTATTCCTGTGGTGTTTTTCCATTTAAGGGACCAGCTCGTCTCAGCTCGACTTCTTACTCCGATGCGGCATGTTACGTCTGTGTTGTCTATTCAGAGTTGCTGAAAACTCACTCGTTGCGTATTTTCTCGTCTGAATTTTTACATACGCCAAACACTGAATATCTGTGACCGTCTATGGTTTAGTTTTGTTCTGTCATGTGGATTCATGTTTTGCTATTCACTGTCTACTTCCGCATCTGATTTTTGTAAATTGCGGGTCACAGAGAAAACTGTCTGACCAGTCAGGGTCTGCAGTGTCGTGACGTCACGTTTTGGTATCTGTTCCAGCATTTTGGAACCTCGACTGAGGCGGTACTAAAAAAAAAACCTAGTATTGGGTCCCAGATTCCAGGTCCTTTTTCGTAATGAAAGAAGCCATGTAGAGTCGAGTAGAGTAGAGCTAGTACCATGGAGCAGTGTTTCCCAACCAGGGGTACGTGTACCCCTAGGGGTACGCGGAGGTACTGCAGGGGGTACGCAGCGCATGGGGAGTTTTTTTTTTGTTTGTTTGATTGGCATTACAAAACTGTAGTCCAAAAACTCGTAATATTTATAATATGATAACAGAATGTCTGCTGTGGTCAATTATTTTTATTCCAAGAAAACATATTCTTTATTCATATGTTGAATTAAGTTGATGCTAAAAAAAAAAAAAGGAGGAGAGCCTGACAAGTTTATGTTCAATTTAAGAAGATTAAATAAAATGATTTTCATCTAATAACCACTGTGTTATGCTCTATTTTTGGAGAATTATCAATGCATATGTGTGTGTTGTACTCTTGGAGTGACAAGAAGGCTCTCAGGGGGTACTCAAGCCAAAAAAGGTTGGGAAACACTGCCATGTAGTGGAAACGCGCCATAAGGCCTGAGTGGCATCCTCACCTGAGGTCATCGATGCTTTGTCCAATCAGCTGATGGATTCTGTCGCTGTCCTCTGTACTGATCAGATCCTGGACCTGCCTCAGTTTCCTCTCCAGTTCTTTGATTCGCTTGTCATCAGCTCCTGGTGTGACTCCACTCTCTAATATTTTCTCCACAGTGAACTGAATGTGTTCCAGATCCCTTTTAATCTGACACACCACATCATCCCACAGCTGGAAGCATGGATGACACTGGACACATTTCGGGAAGTCACCTGTGTATCCACGAGCACATTCATCACAGCGCTTCCCCGCTGCTCCCTCCCGGCACTCACATGCTCCTGTGATTCGGTCGCATTGTGCCATTTCAGATCCCAATGGGTGGCAGTTACACTCTGAAAAGAGTGAGGAAGAGAAGGAGGAGGAACAAAGACAGAAATGAAAGAGGACAAATACAGGTGAGGAGAACTCAAAAACTTAAAACAGAGGAGGGGAAACACATGTAAAGGCTGTAGTGAGTCTACAAAAACAGCAGCTACAGAGGATTATACTGACGTAACAAGACCCTGGGTTAAATATTCAAAACAGGTTTTTATAGTCTATCTACATAACACTACATCAGTTGATCTCCAACTTTGCTTTAAATGCAAATGTATTCTCTTAGAGCTACAACTGTTTTCAGCTTCATGATCTGTTTTATTTATTTATTTACATTTGCACATGCAGTCATCATGTGATGAGCACAGATTTTCCAACCTAGTTTACCACTGTCTTTCTGTGCACCAACACAAAATAAAATGTCTACAAAATTTGACGAAAACTCGAAGAAAATAAGTTGAAAAAATGAAGATGCAAATCATGTACATTCCCATGAACCGGTTTGGTTTATCAAGGCTGCATTCTGTCACCAACAGGTGGCAATGTAGGCTATGTTACATAGGGCTCCAATTGATAAAGTCGGAGAAGCAGAACATTATGGTGCTTTTCACCATATGAATGGTTCTGGCGTCTTTTCATGCGGATGAGACAAAGGAATAATACAGCGTTTTCATCAGACTACAGAACTTGTACTAGACATGTTTTATCACAGTACCTGGGAAAGTGTACAACTAACAACAAACAGTTGCTTAGCGAGTGGGCAACATCTAGTCAGCTGACCCAGTGATTTAAATGTTAGCTGCATGAGAATGAATTGAAATAAGGAGTCACTATGTCCTTTTGTGTATTCAGTCTAAAAAGTTTAAAAAAAAAAACAAAAAACTGAAAAGAGGTGGAAAAACTTTGTTTTTAACATGTCATTTTCTTGGAATTGTACCATTTCCGTAAACATCTTCTAATGCTGAATTTCAAAATGTTGATTAAATGCATTTATGGAAACTACTCTTATTACTTATTTCAAAGTCACCTAAACCTGGATGAAATGCACTTGTGTGAAAGCATCTATGTTCCTTTTTTCAGTTTTTTCTTTTTGTCACCAGCCTTTATCTACTGTACATTAATGATCACATGCTGAGTTACCTTGACACTGCACCCTTGGGTCACCCCAGTGGAACTGCTCACACTCAGTGCACTGTTTTCCTCCAAAACCTGAACGGCAGTGGCACTGGCCCGTGAACTGTAGGTGACAGAGAGCAGCAAGAAGAAGAAAGCATAAGCTTACATTAAAGAATAGTATCCTGTCAGAGTTCATGTTTCCATGAACCATTTGTTTGGTTTTTGATGCCTTCAGGGTGTGTTACCATGTTGCAATGCGTTCCCAAAGCATGGTGTGGGTCACACCCACAGGGCTCACAGCCTTGCTCCTGTCCATAGTTCCAATGATTGGGAGAACATTGGTCACAGTTATGGCCAGACACGTTCTCCCTGCAGGGGCAAGCTCCAGTCTGCTGGTCACAGTGACAG
Source organism: Maxillicosta whitleyi (assembly GCA_029822895.1). Taxonomy (NCBI): domain Eukaryota; kingdom Metazoa; phylum Chordata; class Actinopteri; order Perciformes; family Neosebastidae; genus Maxillicosta; species Maxillicosta whitleyi. The sequence continues at coordinate 10,002 of JAPSES010103441.1, read as the reverse complement.
TGCCCATCACTGCAAGCGGAAGGGATGGTACCGGCAGTCACACAAGTACAACCTGGGATGACAAACGTGTTTAATAAACAGATGGAAAATCAGTAGATTTCATGTACATTTAACTAAATCTAGATACTGCTGTCATTACATACGTCTGCAGTCCTGGGCCAAGGCGCTGCCATAGTAACCATGTTGACATTGATCACAGGATGGGCCAATGGTGTGGTGCAAGCATTTGAGACACTGGCCAGTTGTGGGATCACATGACCCAGGGTCCTCGGTGTCAATGTTGCCATTACATTCGCACAGTCGGCATTGACCACCTGGTTGCTCTGGGTTACCATAGTAACCAGGAGCACACTGGTCACAACGTGAGCCTGACAAAGAAGAGGTAGCATATGACATGACAAATGTGTGTTCATGATGTATATATACCCTTGTAAAGACATTTGGAACACTAGTAAAGGTCAGATCAGATGAATATGAATAATGAAAAGGGGGGAAAAGAAAAGAGAAGCAAAATGAAAAAGAGAAGAACAATCTGCTCTTATTACCTCCACCAAGGAGATTATGTTTTTTGCCAGGGTTTGTTAGTTAGCAAGATAACTCAAAAAGTTATGAACGGATTTTAATGAAATTTTCAGGAACTGTTCGCTCTGAGACAAGGAACAGATGATTAAATTTTGGAGGTGATCTAGATCACGATTGCAAGATAGGGCCATTTTCAACATATGTGTATATAACTTCATGCAGAATAACTGGATTGCTTGGAAAAAAAATACAGAACATGGTCCTGATACTTTCTGTGATATGTAAAAGTATGATCCGGATACTATCAATATTCTAGAAACATGACAAAAGTAGGGGGCCTTCATCATTTTTGTCACTGTGAGGTAACTAATGCCGATACAGACCTGTAACTAGCACCAAACTGGAGCTGAAGGCCTACTGAAAAAGTAGGATGTGAACAGATTTGACATATCTTCAATAGTTATGGAGCTAGATCCTGAAGAAAACCACCATTATGGAAAAGTTGATTTTCACGAATAACTATTCAACAAATAACAATATCAGTGTAATTCTAATTGCAAAGGGTATGTTTCCGTGGTCAAAGAATCCACTAAAATAGATAAAATAAAAAAACAAATGTGGGAGTAATATTATGGGGTGTCAGTCACAATATATGGGGGAGCTGTGCTGCTTGGCAGAGGTTTGTGCTCACTGAGTGCTTTTCTAGTTACAGTTGATATTCTGTGTACATGTGATGGCTCACCAGTGTATCCCGGTTGACAGTTGCAGATGATCTGGTTGGAGGCATGGTCTGCCTGACAGGAGATCCCATTGAAATGATCTGTGCCAGGGTTGCCAGGACAGGGGCAGGGACGACAGTGCTCCCCTGAGCCAAGCACTGGGTTTCCAAAGAAGCCCTCAACACATCTGGGAAAAATGAGGCACTTACACTAAATGTGATAACCACCTGCAGAGCAAACCAAGCTAATAGATGGAAGGGTCCTTACTGTTCACAGAAGTGTCCAGCTGTGTAGTCCCTGCAGCTGATGCACTCTCCTGTGCGTGAGTCACAGTGGTCTGTGTGGCCGTTACACTGACAGGGGCTGCAGTTAGGGAAGCCCCACTGGCCTGGTTGGCAGTCCGAACACTGACGCCCAGTGGCTCCTGGCTTGCATTGGCACTGGCCTGTTATTGAGTCACACTGGTGGCTTACGGAACCATCTGGATGGCAGTCACAGGCTGGACAAGAGGAGGATAATTTATTCAAATGTGAATAATTTTTTTTCCTGTGCACTGTAGTTTATTTCTTTTCTTTAGTCAACACATTTTGGTGTTTTTCATGATACTGTATCACAATGGAAAACTACATTTTGTTAGTGTACAAAATAAATATAATAGAGAAAATACCTGAACAGAGTGAACTCACCAGTACAGCCATTAACTCCAAAGCCATATGTTCCCGGTGCACACTGGTCACAGCGCCGACCCATTACATTGGGTTTACAGCGACACTGCCCTCCAACCTTATCACACTCCCCACTGAGGGAGCCCTGGGGGTCGCACTGACAGGCTGCTCAGAGGACACATAAAAAACAGACCTTTATAATCAAATGGATTTAAAAAAAAAAAAAGTTTAACGTTTTTGTTTTTTTATTGGCTGCTTACACAGTGCACCATCATGAATGATGGATGAAATGCTACAGATGAGTTTGGAGCACATCTCCGCCAGGGCAGGCATGGGTGTGATCATGAAGGAATCAAGACACATGTAACGAACCATTTCCTCCTGCCGATGCTCGGCCTCTGCGTCGTTACCTTGGAAACCAGGAAGCTCAGTGTACTTAGGGATCAGAACAAGCTGTGGGGATAATAAGGGAAGTAGTAGTTTAAAGTACATTACTGTTATACTTTTGTGCTGCATTGTTCTCAAGTAATTGTACTTCATGACAAAAACGGCTTCAAGCTGTTATCACGGTAACTACGTAATCTGTAGAGAACCTTTAAAAGCATTCATTTAAAAAGTGCTCTGAATGAAGCTCAGTTTCAGTGAAGACAACGGCACAACATTGTAAAGGTACACAAAAGCGTAATTTAAGCTATTAATAAAGAAAAACTGAAAATAAAAAGAAGGTAAAGCAGAAAATGTCAGTAAGAATATATAAATTAAAGATAATAAAAATGTAAAAAAAAGCTTAAAAGTATGAGAAGAATACAAGTGATGACAATATAACAAAATGGGCTTCAGAATGTGATGTAAAAAATGTTGCTGTTAGATGGTGTGTTTGAGTAGTCCAAAAATCGAACTATTTCTCCTGACCGCTTTCCTTGACCATGGTGGAAAACACCAGGAAGTTAATCAAAAGGTGAAAGATGGAAATGAGGATTCGTAAGGACAGTGCAGAAGGTGGAATATGAAAGGCCTTGGTCATTTCATTCTAGGTTATTTGGATACACTCATAGATTTAGAAATCCTCCCTATCTAGTTAATTCAACACCACTAGACTAGGGGGAAACATGTGCTACACAACACACAACACATGGAGCTGTACTGCATGGTACCAGCTCTACTCGACTCTACTTGGTAGTCCTGTGCTGCTTTTCCACTTACATGGGACCAGCTCGACTCAGTTCAACTCGTTACTCCAATGCGGTGCGTTACTTATGTGTCATCTGCTCAGAGTTGCTGAAAATTTGCTTGTTGCGTGTTTTCTCATCTGAATTTCTAAGTCGGCCACCAAAGACTATGTGACCGTCTATGGTGTAGTTTTGTTCTGTCATCATGTGGATTCATGTATCACTAATCACTGTCTACTTCCGCATCAGATTGTTGTAAATGTGTGGGTCACAGCGAAAACTATCTGACCAATCAGTGTCTGTAGTGTGGAGATGTCACATTTTGGTATTGGTTCCACCATTTTGGAACCTCGGCGGAGGCGGTACTAAAAAATTAGCATTGGGTCCCACGATTCCAGGTCCTTTTTTGTAATGGAAACATGAAAGAGCCGTGCAGAGTCGAGTAAAGTAGAGCCGGTACCATGGAGTGGAAACACAGCATTATTCATCTTCACATAGCCTTATTAAAGCATCTCCATAGCAATAGTGTTAGGTAAAAAGGCATTTTGTAATCAAAACGCCTTTGAAAAACAGACAATGATTGGAATAATGAGGATTTCTGAGTTGATAAATGAACGTACCGAGTCAATTAGAATGAAGGCAGTGAGATGTCTGTGTGTGACACCATGGCGCTGAAACCGGATAGCAACTACATAACGATTACTGGGCTCAAAACAGAATGGCCTTGGCATCTGGATGTACCTGGAAAAGAAAAACACACATAGTTACTCATATATATATGTATATATATATATATATATATAAGTAATAATAAGAAAGCAAATATCTGCCTCTTGCTATGCTATCCTTCTCTTTTCCTTTCTTTTTACATCTTTAATTTCATTACATGTCACACTTAATTTTACTCTTGCACCTGTAGAAGTCTGATTTTCTACAGCCTGTCAACTGAGTCTTGGCAGACACTTGATTTGTGATATAATTCATTCATTCATCTTTTTAACTTGTTTTATTTTCACTAGGGTAGGAGGGAGTCTCAGCTACAGTACCTATGGGTGAAGGTGAGGTACACCCTGGATGAGTTTGCAATATCCTGAAAGGTAATTATGTAATTTTCCCCCATTGGCCCCAAAAAAGTACTGGACATTGAATCTGTAATATATCAAGAAAAACATGTTGGAGAGGTAGTATCATCAACTACTGTGTTTCTTGTTAAGGAAAATTATCCTCCGTTCAAATGTATTTGATGTAACTATGTGAGTATCTGTTTTATTTGGTTTGTAATCTTTATGATCTTTTCAGTGGTTTTTCTTCCTCCAAGTCAGATTATAGTCACTGTTCATCGGAGTGAATAGACCCACCCTCTACCTATGTTTAGTGTCCAGACACTGACTGTGTTTTGGGCTCATTTTGTTAATTGGCTTTGGCTCATGGACCAAACACCATGGAGAACGGAAAGGTGAGCTACGGTCTGCTGAGACAGAAAGATCTGGGCAAGGTCTGATCTCTTAGTTCCGGATGAGTTCAGAAACTCAAAAGCTTTTCAGCAGGTCTTAATGTCAGTCTTTCATGTTTTTCGTGTATCTTATATCCTATGCTTTGCTGCCTTGGTTTTTCAGCAGGGATAAATAACTTTTAATCTCAACTTATCTGCAGTAATCTATCTAATGTGCTGATACTACAGCAATGTATTAAGCTTTTTAATATTAACCCTCCAGGGCCCAAACAGCCACCAGCAACCAAAATCATTTAGTGATCTAAAATGTTTTATAATGTCTGATCCACTAATCCTATAAATACATTTTTTACAATTGATACAAAATGCAGTTTGTCATCTTTTCATTGTTATCAGATATGACTCATTCGCTCAGAGGCTCTGCAGTAAACATAGAAACACCGTCATCTTCTACAACATTGATTCACCAGTAAAAACCAATGGAGTTTGAACAATGACAGTCAATAGAGACACTGGGTTTATATTCAATTCATGGTATATTTTGTAGGAAAAGTCACTTTTTCTTCTGTTTTCTCTGTTGTTAATATAAATAACACTGAACTTTAGTCTGAGCTTTTATGATCAGTCATTTAAATATAGGAAAATACCAGATCATCACTGGGGAAAAAAGCAAAATACAGAGGGATAATATTATAATTAATCGTAATAAATCACTTAAGAAACTTTGAATTGAGAGACAAAGAAGTCATTTGGGAACTGCCACAAATGTAGCACTGGATCTTTATGGGTTAAAGTAGTATGAGTTAAATAATGTGCTACACTCAGTTTGATGGTTTTGTCATGTTCAAGTTGAATAAGGGTGAAATGTTAACGATATGTGACTCTTTGAAATTACAACTCCAGTATAGTTTTGTTCGTTTTTACCTCAGGACAGCTAAACTAAATCTGTGACTATTCACCAAAATATTCCTTAATTTGTTTGTAATACTATATCATGAAGCTGGGGTCATGTTCCAAAAGCCAAAAAGTGTAGCTGAAACAGTCCCAGATTCACAGGAATTTGATACGATGAGCTGATTGCGACATTACATTTTACTTTACCCCATACAACTACTAAATTTTCAGATTACTACTTTTTCATAACAATGCTTTTGCTACAATTGGCAATATAGCGAAGCTCTTTTTTTATGATTTTACAATAGAAAATCCAATTCACAGTGCTGGTATATATGGCCCCTTTGGTTTGTAATTCCATCAGTATGAAAGATCAGAAAAACTGTGCCACAACTTGGGCCATTGTTGATTCACCCATAGCTCAATTACCTTTAGATGATAAGAAAAAAAAAACGTGACAGCTCAGTGACGCTGACCTCAGTGTATAGAGTTATATATACACAATATCTCAGCCCAGTCTGTACCTTTCTGTGCTTGGTTCCAACTAATATCTTGTATTAGTCCTTAACTAAAGCACACACTGCGGCTGCCTTCCTTTCGTATCACATAACCTATTTCTTACACAAGCTTTCTGGCATGTTTGCAGTACTATCTGTGAATCAATGGAGAAAACTGCTGCAGGGTAGGGTGAAATACAAATACAAGCGTGAATCACACAGTACGTACAGGTCGAGGCAGGTGTGAGCGACAACAATGCAATGATGTAAGTCTCCGTCAGCTATAAAACAACGCAAAATGACACTGGGATACCTGAGACAATTCTTTAGAAACTTAAATGAACAAACTGTGTGGAATGTTTTGGATGAACACATAAGAGACACACACATATTTACATATACACACAAGTCTGGTACCTGTTACGGTGTGGTAGAGTTACAGTGTACAGCTGTTCAGTTGGTAGGAGATTTCCGCACCGCAGACTGGAGGGCAGCATAACCGAGGTGATACTAACTATGGCCTCCCAATCCTCTGTTGACTACACACAAACAAAGGTACATGTATTAGACATACAGAGCACCCCTAACCCTAACCCAAGAAGACTTTCAATAACTGGTCATTTATCTTAAAAAAAAAAAAAAGACAACTTTACACACACCTCAGGTTCATAGCGAATCATTATGTCGTACTCCATGGCGTACGGGATGTTGTCAATAGTGAACACCAACCCTGCACCGTCTTTGACACGAGCAAAACCAGGTCCAGTCCATGTCACCATGTGGCTCGGAGTACGCTCTCTGTGAACCGTCTTCACATCTGGCTGAAAAAGATAAACAAATTACCCATGAGAATATTAAAAATGTACAGAAATGCATACAGTTCACTTTTAATTAAGTGAATGTGGACCAATGTGTGTGTGTGTGTGTGTGAGAGAGAGAGAAAGAGAGAGAGAGGATAAGTATACTGAAAATGTGTTAATAAAAATATATATTTATATACAAGTGCATAAGATTCTGGTGGTTTCTTCATCACATTATTCATTTCCCCCCCACCTGGGTTATCATGTAGGTATGTAGAATATTTGATCAGATAGAGTAGTTACTGTATAGTGTTGTACCTTTGACAGACTGACAATGGCTCCTCATAACTTAATACAGAACATTCCACATGCAGTTAAGGAGCTTTTAAATAATCAAATTATTTTTCAAATTAATATAATGCGAAATTAATGTAACTGCATTTGATGAGGTGAAAAAAACCATCCTATTATTGATCCAAAAAAGTTCATAGTGTCTATATTCTTATAGTTCATTTAGTTTTCTTTTTTGTCAGATGAAGACGGAAGTTTACTGCCGAAACATGTCAGGTATGAAAAACTGACTACGTGTCCGACAAAAAAGAAAACTAAATGAACATCCTATTGTTGTCTCTTGTTTTAGAATAAATTATAATAATAAAGTAACTTGTTTGTCTTCTGGTACTTCCAACAAAGACACATACACACCAAGGCAAAAATGAAAAAATAAAAAATAAAAAGAGTTTAGCCCTTGCCTTTTTTAGTCTTATTCATAGCACAACATAATGTAGCTGAGTCCAGACCTGACCAACTGAAGTAACTCCATAACACTGCCCCCACAGGCATGCACTGAAGGCACTAGGAGTGACAGGTGTCACTTCATCCACCTCTTCTCTCACTCTGATGCATCCATCCATCTATAACAGGGTCAATCTGGACTCATCAGACCACATGACCTTTTTCCACTAAATCACAGTCCAATCTTTATCTTTAATCCGTGGGGTATCAAACCCTTTTTCTTTCAGGGGCTACATTCAGCCCAAAATGATCTGAAGTGGACCGGACCAGTAAAATAACAACAACGAAATAAGTAACATGACATCACGAAAATGTTTACATTGACAAAGTTTCCTTTAAAAATGTAAATAACATGAGCAACCTGAACTGTCTTAAGAAAAATAAGTGCAATTTTAACAATATTATGCCTCACTTTATTATTCACACATATACATTAGAACTTACAGATCTACAAATACACAAAACATTCAGTAACAGACATAATATTGTTAAAATTAGTTACAGGATTGTACAGATTTGTAAATGTAAACATTTTCATGTAATTGTACTTTTTTTTTTACAGTAAAATAAAAAAGGACAATTTTGGATCTCACTATGAGGTTAGGTTATTATGTTGGCTTATTATTTCACTGGTCTGACCCACTTGAGATCATATTGGTGTCTGTATGTGGAAGCAGAACTAAAATCATTTTAACATTATTTATTGTTATTGTTTTGCATTTCACAAATTCATCCCAGTGGACAGTTTGGACTCTTTGGCAGGCCATATGTTTGACACCTATGCTCTATCTAAAAGTGTTTTTTCTAAGAAACGAGAAGCTAACTGCATCAGGTAGGGTTAAAGAACTTGTTTCCAACTGTAACTCCAAATATATTAGTCACGGCAGTAATTCTCCAATGGAAGGATTGGAAGTATTTACAGAGTTAAGTCTGTGCATTAAGCCTCTATTACATCAAATCGTGCGAGTTTAGAGATCCTGCAGACTCGGAGTTCCTGTCAGTCGTGGAGTTGTCGCAGGGTGAAAATTAAATCGGAGTGGAAGTATGTAGTAAGTACTTAATGAGTGGGTGTGTCTTGCTCGAAAAGTGAGGAGCGCAAGTGGTCTGTACGCCTTTTTGGAAGTAGGAAGAAGTAAGGAGCACGTAAGCAAGAGAAACATAAGAGAAATGGAAGTGTTAAGCAAGACAATCGTGCGTCAAATTGGAAGAACGCACAGAAAATCCCACTAATATCAGAGGGTGCACTGAGTCTGTTCATCACCACTGTTTCCATCCAATATGGCTCTACCCAGAAGGAGGCGCCGTCGTCTTTTACAGCTGTTGTTGAAGAGGAAGTGGAAGACCGTGATGCAGCGCTGGCAGTAGCTGCTGGATCGCCTACTTCTGACGCACTTTTTATCGTGTTGATCATGTTCATCGTCTGAGTGTGACGTACTTCACAAGTACGGTAGTAATACTCAACACGCATTTTGGAAGTAGGTAATACGTACGGAGGAAGTGTGCTCACCTGCCTTTTGTTAACATGTACATTGAAAGCAAGTGGAAAATAAGAGCCTCTTCCGTGGTAAGTACGACTTCGTGGGAAAATACCCCAGAATTGTTGCATGTTTTTGCCTGCGTTACACGCGAGCCTATTGAACTTACTCAGTACTTTTGTCTTGCGAACTCCGAGCGTGCCCCAGGCGTGCTAATTGTCGCAACCAGGTCGTAGTGAAAAACTGTCCGGCCAGTTTTCAGGCTGCGTGCTATGTGTGTTGTTTGCAACCACCTAAAAAAAGTACTTTCCACTTGTGTGCATCTCACTACTTGGCCTATTTTTGTTACACAAACCACTCGTATTGGTCACATGACCAGATGTAAGAGAGCCTTTATTCTTTGAGATTGTGACTGTGTGTGCTGTAAAGACAAAGCACTTTTCCCTGACAACTGTGTCTTTCTTTGCAATCACATCCACAAAAAAACTGTTATTATTGGTAATTGGTTGGTAAAAGGTTCACAGCATTCAAGAATACTTTAGCTGTGTACTTTCAGCAGGGTTGTCATTACTATTATCTTACTGTAGGAACTGAAAAAAAAAAAACACTCCAGGAAAAAACAGAGCAGAAGAAAGTAGGAAATATAATATGGTGTTAGAACATTTGGTTTTATCACACCTTGGCTTCTCTTTTGAGTAGATGTTGTGGAGGGGGGGGCTTTTATTACCTTCGCCAAGGAAGTTATGTTTTTGCCTGGGTTTGTTTGTCTGTTTGTTTGTTTGTCCGTTCGATAGTTAGCAACATAACTTGAAAAGTTATGGACAGATTTTGATGACATTTTCAGGATTTGTTTGCAATAGTACAAGGAAGAAATTATTAACTTTTGGGGGTGATCCGGAAGAAATCCTGGATTCTGGATCACTTTCAGGGCTTGACATTGAAATTTTCAACCACTTGTCCATCGGACAAGTGTCTGTCACCTTTCATTTGTCCGAAAACCAGAACTACTTGTC
>JAPSES010103410.1:0-19012 GCA_029822895.1 Maxillicosta whitleyi | reverse complement strand
ACACACACACACACACACACACACACACACACATACACTCTTGCTCTGAGCCATCCTAAAATTAATGATTTTTTTAATACAATATTGGGGACAAAAATAGGACCCACATTGGGACAGGAAAAGCTACCTATGTGCATTTGATCTGGAAAACATGTCTGTAAATGGTTTTAGATACTGATATAAATAGAGACACTGTGTTAAATTTGTGTTGTTTTTGTTTTTTTTTTATCTCAGTCTCATTTGAGGTTTCGTAACCCATTCACGTATGTGCCATGCAGAACCTGCCCATTTAAACACAAATAAATTGCAACAGCAGCCATTTTTGCGAAACAGTCTACCTTGCATATTTACTCCGATTCCCAAAAAGTACCTGTGAGAAAAAGTTATTCAGAAAAATAGTAGCACATGATTTTGGTGTCTTTTTTTTAACCATGTTACATGCAGATTTTGTATGCTTCAAATAAAAACGTGTTTTATCTGAAAAATAGTTTCTTTTATCTTAGTAAATATTACCTTTTAAAATAGACCCAAAGTGCTTCCAAACTTGCGTCATAACATTTGTCTAGATCTAATTAGAATTTGTAGCACCTCTGTCCTGTTTTTAGGGACCAGTTTCAGAGAAGCACAAACTTAAAAAATAAAAATAAAAAAATAAAATAGGGAGAAAATATCTGCTTAAAAAATATTGTGTTAGTGTGGTCAGGTCATTAGAATGTTTGGATTACTATAATCAGAAAAGCTGTAATCTAATATTTGCCCGGTGGTGCTAGGACGAGATAAGTTAAGATTTTAATGATGCCACCATGAGGAAATTTAACAGTTTACAGCAGCGATATGCAACACACCAGTGCAAAAGTAAATCGGGTTGAAATAAACATTGTTAAAAGAATAAAAATGTAAGTATAATCCTAAAAAACAAACCATGAAGCAGTACAGTACAGAAACATGATGCAGAATAGATACCACACCTGCCCCTCTGAAATAGCAGACTCAGCAGATGGACATTGTGTTATTTTTTTCCCCAATAACCACCTACAGAAGTGGGACATGCATGTGCGATTCTCCTTCCACACCTGTTCCTTGTTGCCCTATCAACCCTGACCTGCATCTTTTGCCCACAGTTGCTCTCGGTCACAGTTCGACTTCACCACTTGCCCTGTTCATGTGGTCGTACCTGTCTGCCTCATTACAACCACTGTCTGATGACCCAACAGGTTATAATAATATCCTCCTGACACCCTGCAATACATTTTTGTCCTCTGCAGGGACAAAAGTTTTATTGTTTTACTTTTAAAATGCTGTCCACTGCAAAAGGACATTACATAAAAAATACTAGAAAAGCACTCGGAGAGCGCAAACCTCCACCAAGCACCACAGTTCAGGTCACACACTTGAAGACACATAGTGACAAGTGTAAACATAGCTGCTAACATTAGCAAAACATTAGCTACTAAATGCTACAGTATGGTAACTTAAACCATATTGATGGAAAGTTGTTACGTTAGCCTTACTCCCAATGTTATGGCATAATCTAGCGTTTATAAATGAGACCATGAACCAAGGTGAGCCTAAATAAGGTGTTCATAGCAACTTACCGTGTAGAAAATGCTCACTGCATAGCCGCCAATAGATGGACGGATGCCAGTCTTTGCGGTTGATTGCCGTGATCCACCTCAACCTTTACTCTTTATTTTTAGGAATCCGGTACAATGTCACACCTGGCTTCTAGCCCCGTCTATTTGCGCAACCCACGGCACATCAGGTGCTCACTATGTTTGCGAAATCTCTGTGTGTACGTGTTACTGGAAGGGTTACTGGATGAGTTACCACAGATGCCGGTACATAAATACTTTACTTCCGCCGTACAGCATTCAGGCACACGGAGACGTGACGTCACATACAGAACATCAATATGAGAAAACAGGACTTCCACTGCCATCTGGTGGACATTTGTTAGTACTACAACAGTGTCAATAATAACTCATAGAGAATCATTTTAAAAAATTCCTGGATCCAGACGGTGATACGGATCACCTCCAAAAAGTAATCACTTCCAGATCTCACCATTACAAACCTATCCTGAGAATATCATCAAAATCCATCCTTAACTTTTCAAGTTATGTTGTACACAAACCAACAAAACAAACCAACCAACAAATAAACGCCGGCAAAAACATAACCTCCTTGGCGGAGGTAATAAATAAACAAATAAAAATAATTACAAAAAAATATATCGGAAAAACCTGTTCCATTGCAGTTTCTGATCAAGACAGTTGTTTAACGCAAAAAAGCTAAAACTTTCACTTTGCTGGTTGTCAGGAGGATATAATATACTCTCTGGATTTTTGAAGATGTCACACAATCTTTGACTATATGCAATGCAGATGTGTTAAAAAAAAAAAAAAAAAAAAAAAGACCTTTACAGGTGTTATCAAGTGTATTTGACCTCTTTAAACCTGCAGAGCAAACAACATAAATTGAGACATTACTGTCCAAAATTGATTCTCAGCAGGATGAGGTGTTTACTGTCAATTTTGAAGCATGTAATTATCACAGAAGTGAGCCACGGAAGGGGATGTTTTGGACAAATAAAAGGGCAATCAGATATCAATTTGCTGAGTGGAGACACATTTTTAATGCCAGGAGTAAACAAAAAGCAATCTACAGACCATCTTTAACAGAGACATAGTGTTGTAATCAGACCACAGCTGACACATAAATTAACAGGCAGACCTTTTCAGACAGATGGCAAGTTTGTCAAATAGACTGATAGATACATAAGTTGCAAAAGCAGAGGGACAGAGCAGTAGCAGATTTAATGTTCTATGGTTTTTGCAACACTGTTGGCAAATGAGGTAAGGGTGACAGTCTGGATATGCACAGTACAGCTCAGGGTCGCACACATCATAGATAAGATGTGGGCAACAGGATCGTAAAATCCAGTTCTAAACATCAATAGCTCCCCCATTTTCACCCCAACCCTGAAATAATCCATTCAGATCACAAGCACACATACAAACAGACACACTTTTGGGCAAGACATTAGAAAACAGCATGTGATTGGTCAAACACTCACGCAATGTGTCACATTTTGAAAATTGCGATCATACATTTGTGTGCACACACACAAAGGCATCAGTACGACTGTACACATACTATTGGTCTCACCTCCTGTGGTTGCTAAGCAACAGCACATATCCACAGATTGTTTACAGAACATGTATTACAGTTCATCTCAAAGGGGAGGTAAGACAGAGACAGATGACACAATCTCATCGGATGGAAGGATAAAAAGAATAAAAGACAAAAAGGTGGTCCGGCCCTCACAGGCAAGTTGGCAATAATACAATGAAGCAAGTGGTGAGAGAATCGTTCTCTGATTTAATACCGTGGTGTGAAATCAAATAGATTTGTCTAGATTTCAGCTCAGTTGAGAATGGGGCCTCAGTGTCATGTATCTTCATTGTTTTGATTAACTCTGAAGATGAAAGGTGTAACTTTACACTGAAAAACTGCAAGCCCATTGTAAATCAGTTTAATCCCCATTAAACCTTACATTGATATTAGACCATATCCTTAACCCTACAATGCCAAACGTATCATAGCCCACTTCCAGCCGCTTAACTTTCAAAAGTCACTGTCATTGGATGCATAGAAATACCTCTTCCTGTCCTCCTTATAAGCAGTGACATTCCCCTTTAACCCTATAACACCAAATGTATCATATTTGACATACAAGTTTTGAAGCCCTCTGAAAAACCTGATGTATAAAATTAGATCCATGCAATACACAGATATCCCACCTGGGGGGAGGAATTCATTCACCAGAGGCCTTTCCAGTGACTCTACAATATTATCATTAATGAGGAAGGACGCAGAACTTTGTCAATTTTGAAAAGGAATTACCAGTTTGTTAGACCTGATTGTGTCATATTATGATTTTGTTTTTTTTTTCAAACATAATGTGATGACTGACACCCAATGTATCAATTATGATACAAAATTGAAACTCAGACATGGAGATTGATATTTGAAAAAACAAAACAAAACATCTAAGCAAAAAAACACTTTCATTGTTCAGAGGGACCAATAAAGGCTCCAGTTTCAAAGAACTGGAATATTCTGTCAATGATTTAATGGTTCAGACTTTACAGGGTTAAACCCTGAACACCTGCACATTTTAACTATATAAAAGCCAAGTACTCCAGCCATTGTTTGTAGACGCTTGTCATTCAAATTGCTATGAATTTAGATCATAATTGCAGTGATTGTAGTGAAAGTCACGTACCACTCTCCTGCTGTGGGAAATTTGGTCACACAGTGGATTCATGCAGAAACAAAGGCACATAACAGCCATATTGGTCTGACCGTGCTACAGCTGCATGGCGTCAACCTGTATCGAACATCTGACCTGAAAAGGTTACACTCACATGACTGTGTTGATTCCTGAAAGCTGCTGAAACATCTGAAGACTGCAGCCCACCAGGAGGGCTCGGCGTGTTGGAGGGTAGGTCAGCATCCGCCAGATCACTGGGCCATCTGGAGACACAAGCAAAGGCACAGCAGAAATTAATTTTAAAGTCAGCATGAAAGGTAACATCATTCCTAAAATAGGAAGAACAGCTGATATAGTCCTGGTCTCTGCGACAGAAACCACGACCTTTTCTTGTACACAACACAAGACTCCAGGGAGAATGATCTATTGCTGACCTTTGACCTCCCAAAAAGCAGAGAGAGAGAAAAAAAAAAGATCCTTTCATGAGGTTTGACACCAGCTGCCCTCTTTCTTTTTCAAATATCACAGTTTGGTATGAAACTAATATTTGATGCCAGCCTTGGCCTCATGTAGTCCCATGTGGCTCAGCAGCAGAAGCCAAACTGTGATCTTTTACAGACATGCAGACAAGCAGTTCCTTTGGGAGAAGTGTTAGGGTTGAGAGAGCTGCTGGAGCTTTAGGATAAAGGAGACACATGACATGCCACGAGAGCCTGAACACACACGTGGAAGCAAACAGGTAATGTGCACACTCTGCGGATGACACACACTGCTGTAGCTGTAGGTACAGTCTTCCACGATCCACAAATGACAGTGCAGAGCTCCTACATATGAAATAACACACACACAGACTGATTATTTGGGAGCAGCTGTGTGTGGGAGGACTCTGGACCAGTGAACATCTCCTTTAGCTGTTTGATGAGCAGACCAGACTCAGTAAAAAGGAGGCCCATGCTGACACGCACTGCCACTACACAAACATACTTAAGCCTTCGCTGTGATTGCTGCCTTGCAGACTCAGTAGAAAACATCATCACATTTGAGTCTTTTCAATTCTGAAGATGCTAAAAAAAAAGAGGATTTTTTTTTTTTCATTTTTACATATTTATCCATATTCTGGCTCCAAAAAAACACTTCAAAAGTCATTTTCACAAGACATTTGTCATAGTGCAAACCTGTGCCACAGACCCCTCCCTCAAACTGATTAAAGACGATCACCTGGAAGCACCACACCTGGAGCAGATCTCACTCAGAGCCACGTGGAAGAGGCTCCTGTGCTTCAGGCCGGTGCTGGACAAGGCTCAGATTAGGACACACTGGATTAAACAAGACACTATTCTTAATAGGCAAACACGAGACAGGAAAATGTGGCCGTTATAATGTTTTTGAGATGGTCGAACACATTTTTATGAATTGCACAAAGTATAAAAGGGAAAGAATCAGTATGATGAAGAAAATACAGGACATGGGAGAGTTATTCAGTTTAAAATGTATTCTGAATAAACCTTCAGAACACAGTTATTCACCATCTGTTTTATTATTTTATTGTTGTCCTTTTTGTTGCCTATAAGCCATAGAGCTCATCCACATCTGGAGGATGGCGATAATGCATGAATAAAGTTTGCAACCACCATTAAAAAAAATAATTAGAAAAAGAAGGGCAGTGCTGGAACATTCTGCTTGATCACCGCAGACCTTCTCATAGACTCTCTTGGACTTTAAAAACCATCATTCACCGAATCCAGTCATGCTGTGGACACTCAGGTGTTTTGTTTCCCATGTTTTCTGTTTTACTCCCTTCAGCTCCATGCGTTTTGAGTCTGTTCATGCGGTCTGACAACATTCTGAGGAAGCACTCACAACTTCACAAACTTATTCCATCCGGAGAGAAACCCATTATGCTTGGTGTCTGTCGTGGATACCTTTGATCACTTTGACTCTTATAAATGTTTCTCCTATAGTAGCTGGATTTCCATTTCCCTCAGGAATTTGCAAAATGTAAATTGTCCAACAGAAAACTAGAAATGGAAACAATGAAATGATCACAAAAAAGTTTTACACTCTCATGAGGTGTTTTTTTTTATTTTATTTTATTTTTTTTTTAGATGTTTTGATATAGAAGTAGTAGTACAAAAGTGAAATGGAAACATTGTGTGCAATTTCACACAACAGTACATGGTGGTTTTGCTCAGGGCAAACATCTGACCTATGACCCTATACTCACAACAGGAGGTTCTAGTTTGTATCAGACAATAGACACTGGCTTTAGTGAAGGAACTGCTTCCGCAGGGCAGGACCAGTCTGGTGACACAACAGGTTCAATAACATCACATAATAACATCACAGTTCAGACCGATTTTGTTTGGTCCATTTAAAACAGACCAAAGTTCATTTCAGTGGGAAGTCTGAACTCTAGTCTTTTTTCAGATGTGAATACAAACATGCAAACTCTGGTTTGAATCAAACGAGTGGACTGAGACCACCTAGAAGAGGTGGTCTCTGTAGGTAGATCCTCCGCATTTGTTTTCATCAACACCAACCAACCTGGGCTCACACCCCATGCCTTTGCTGTCCAATGCCAGCACAGCTCATTACATGCGTGCTTCTGTTAATGAAGTTTGGTCCTCTAGCAAAAAGTGTAATGGGAATCCAACACAAATGAAAAAAAAAAAAGTCTGCATTCGATCCGAATCAAAAAAGCGGTCCAAAGGACTTTCCAAGTGTGAATACAGCCTGAATGTCGCCCAAGTCATTATGAAATTCTAGATCCACAACTGGTTGGTGAATTCCTGATGTACACTTCCCATACACTCTCCCATAAATCCATTCTACATGGCCCCTGCCATAAATAAGGACTTTGCCTTGGGAATATTCTACGTTCCCTTCTTCTTTAGATTAAAACAGACACTGCAATAACAGCAGATGAACAGACACTACAGTGCAAACACTGAGGTTTGGCATCAAACTCAGTGCCTCCATCATCCTTAAACCAGTGTGTTATGAGAATTATACAGTATTTTATGAAAATTAAAACATGTCATGAGACAGGACTTTATTGGAATCACACAACAGAAGCCAAACTCTCTTCAATGGAAACACCTACAAATATGTAGAATAGACTGAACTAGTGTAAACTGGTTGGTTAGAAACTATTCATCTTTTACAAGGACTTAAATATGGAGCTTGATTTCTAACATTGTACTCATGTTAGGTACAGCTTATCTCTAGAAGCTGAACACACTTAAAAAACGCTAAGGAGAAAATTTGGATTGGGAAATCTGAAAAACAGAAGCTCTCTGGTTTTGTTAGGCTTGTTCTTCAATGCACTGTAAATAGTTTAGTTTCATTTTTAATATGAAGCAGAGCTCTAACCTCTGACAGAGATGAAGAAGTGAAGCGTTTATGGGCTGAGCCATTTCCATGGTGCTAACCCGGTGGAGTGTGATTGGTTGATCCCCAGAGAGCAGAGCAAGGCATGGGGCTGTTATCTGATTAGCTGATGGGCAGAGTTAGTGAGAGAGCAGAGACCTGACGGGTACCAGAAGAGCTAAATTTAGGCTACAGAATACACATAATTAATCTTAAGCACAAAGCATCTACTAGTGTGGTTGGTTCAGTATGTATACAATCACATACTTCAACCACACTGTATCAGTCAAGTGTTACAAACTCAGAATTAGCAAATGCATGTTCACAAATGTGGACACAATCCATGTAACATCTACACATGTATGTATGACGCAGTTTAACAAACACTCCAACTCACAAAACACATGACTTCATTTCCTCAGTTGAACACCACCCAGCTGTAATTCAATCAGATGAGATATTGAGAAAGAGGATGGCGAGGAAAAACAAGGCGGCAAGACACCAGTAAGCCACAGGCACAGTGATTAAGACTCACAGTACTGCAGTAATTGCATGTCAGGTTTCCACATTAAGTCTCTCCAACAAAATCTGCTGCCTTTGTAGTGTTTTTCATTCATTTGAAATCGTTAATTTAGCCTAAAACACAAAGCTAAACGCTCTTCCTCTTTCAGCTAAATGAATGCAGTAGTAACTTTTTCCCCCGATGAGAACAAGTGTGAGAAGCAAAACAATGACGGTGGATTACAGTGCATACGACACACACACAGTTCACTACAAAAGCAAAGCTGTCTAATGTTTTGTCAAGCCACCACATGAGCTCTGGGGTCGTTTCTCCATCATCACTACATTCACACGTCTGCTTTGATTTCACATCGTATCAGCTGAGTCACTTATAATAGCCTCAGCCCTCCACTGTAATACAGTTTATTTGTATAGCAAGCAAAGGAAAGACTGGGATGTGTTTTTAATGAGACTAAAGTCCACTCCCCATCCCCTCACACACACACACACACACACACTCTCTCTCTCTCTCTCTCTCTACTTCTCCTATTTGACATTCAGTGAAGGAATCTCCAATTAGTTCTCTTCCTCAGCTGTGTGCTTTAAGGAAACACCCCAACTTCTCTGCCTAACAACCTCCACGGCCAATTAAAACATCTATATAGTACTGATGGTCATTCTGTCATATGCTTCTTACCAGCCGTACTTCAAATGATACACAGGTTTGAAGAAAAAAAAAAAAAAACACAAGGTGAAGAAGACAAACTGATCTTTCTTATGGGACTTATGATTAGTCCCATATTGATTTATATGTACTTTGTAAGTCAGAGAAATGTGTTTCTAGTCATGGGTCATGACATGGTCAAAAGTATCAGGGAAAATCAGCTGGTATTGAATAATGGCCAATCAAGAAAGTATACAAGGTCAACAAGGGTTATGATCTAGACAAAGATGGAATTATGAAGACAGAAGTCTAACCCTCTAAAGCCTGAACCATTAAATCATTGACAGAAAATTTGGGTTCTTTGAAACTGGAGCCTTTATTGGTCCTTCTGAACAACACCTTTTTTTTTTTAAATATTAGTTTTACACAAATGAGTTTTAATTCAATAATTTTATTCATTAATAAAATTATCATATTTGATACATCAGGTCTCAATGCTCAAATATTATTTTGAACAAACAAAAACATAATATAATACAAACATGTCTAACAAATTGGCAATTCCTTTTCAAAATTAGCAAAGTTTGGCCTCCTTCATTAATGACCATCTTGAAGTTTCACTGAAGGCCTCTGGTAAACAAATTCCTCCCCCCTAGTGGATTATCTGTGTATTGTATGCATCTAATTGTATACATCAGGTTTTACCAGGAAAAAAAAAATATCACACTGATCATGTTGAGGGCTTCAAAACTCATGTATCAAATATGATATATTTGGTGTTATAGGGTTAAAGGGGAATGTCACAGCTTATAAGGAGTACAGGAAGAGGTCTTTCTGTGCATCCAATCACAGTGGCCTCTGGAAGTAAGTGGCTGGAAGTGGGTTGCACTTCTGTTACCATGCTCTGCAAGAGCTGGCTGCAATCAAGGATAGAGCCAGGCAATCTGCAGCACTCCTACCTCAACCCCCATTTCCCCTCTAATTACTTATTCTTCATACTTCCCCTTGTCTTTCCTCTTGCAGTTCTTCTTCTCTTCCTCATCAGATCAGGATCGTGACACATCACACTCAAGAACAGAACAGGTTACAACTGATGCAGAATTATATATATATATATATATATAAAGAGCTCTATATAAATACATAATAATGTGGTCAAAGCACAACCATACAATCAGATTAATGTTGGATCAAATTATTCAGTTTTAAAAAAAAACAGTCACAATGTAATCAAGCCTCATGTTCATTTGTTGTCTCTATTATATCCATACTACCCTTTAAAATCCAGTTTAGATTGCCATTCGATAGGACCTGATTAGAAGCTGTGGGATTTGAGTAACTTTGAGTAAAATATTCCGAAATGAAACCCCTCACATGCTGGGTACTTCGGTCATTTCTACAGATTTTTCTTGGTGTCTTTTAAATTCTCTCTGCTGGAGTCCTCAGGCTTACTTGTGAATAGTTTGTGATTTTTTTTTTTTAGATGTTCAACTTCATTTCATTCCTATACTCTTGATTTGGTAATGGGACCATCTTGACATTAAAGCTGTACTGTTTACCAGGGTTTTTTTTAAATTTTTTTTTTTAGCATGATTAGGCAAATGTTCCAAAGAGGAGGTTTATGGATGTAGTCAAAGAGGACATGAAGGTAGTTGGTGTGAGAGAAGAGGATGTAGAAGACAGGGTTAGATGGAGGCAAATGATTCACTGTGGTGACCCCTGAAGGGAAAAGCCAAAAGGAAAAGAAGAAGAAGAAGAAGAAGAGGCAAACATTACGTAATTACTTTCAGCATTTTGTGATTCAAGTTGTCTGGGAGGACACAAGACGTCTACATCTACTCTATGCCTGTGTTTTCAGGCTGGAGAAATTCTACCCTATGACGCAGCTAGGAGCTAATCACAGGCATTCTGTTTTTCCCCAGTACTTGCATGTTGCACATGTCGTACCAGTGCACTCACTCTTCTATGGGCTTCAAAATGCCTGGACAAACTGGTGAAAAAAGTTGGATGTGTTTTTGAAGTTTTTGAGGTTGAAAGACCAACTCTGAGGTGGGAGGTGGAGGACATCTTTGAAAATGCAGATTGTACTCTTCATCCCATGGACTAACCAAATAAACAGATGCAATGTGTGACTAATGCCATTAAGAGGCATGACTGAGAGGTGGAGAAGACCACCCGTGCCTACTGCTGTCAGACTACATTACCTTAGTCTGATACTTGATAGACTGATGATTGCAGGTTTATTATTACACTATGTCTATGTCTATACTGCACATGCATTGACGTGATGATATCATATGGATTGATGCCAAAATAAGCAACAATATGTGCAAGGGGCGGGGTTTATTGTGCCTGGCACCCCTTGTTACTTCTGTTTTTTGTTTGGTTTGCTTTATTTGCATTTGTAATTTTTTTAACAAAGCTGAAAATGGGGGAAAAAAAATCTAATTTTCCTCTCAATTTTCACTTAAAGGGATAGTTCAGGATTTTTGACATGAATCTGTATTTCATCCCCGTCGTCAGTGTCACAGCCACACTGACTTACCCCCGACAGTCCTCCATGTTGAATTATGCAGCTTTCATATAAATTTCTAAGTTCAACATGTGCTCTGTGCAAAGCAGCATCCAAATGATAAAGTAATACTGCAGTGAAGAGCCTCATTTATCCTGCACAGAAATACAATAGAGCACAGTGTGAGACAATATAGGTTTCTGTTTATTGTCTCTTGCTATATAACACTGTTTTGTAATCTTTTTTGGAAAGTAAAAATGGAATAGTCCATTTGTTCTCTAATTGAAAATCACTCAGGGCCTGTAACATTAAGGAGTAACAGCATTTAAACGGTGCTGATCTAATCTTGTCAGCAACAAAGACCGTCTGCAGATGCAGGGGAGCAGCTGTGTTTATCTAAGGGAAGTGAGGGCCAGCAGTTGCCAGGAGCTGAACACCAGACAGATGGATAGAGAGATGAATGGATGGAAGGACAAGGGGTGAAAAGTCAAACACAGTAGCAGCAGAAAGAGATACACAACAATGGCACCAGAGCCTCACTGTTACTGTAAGATGACATTAGCATTATCAACATTATGATGGATTGGCAGATGAATTACAAGTGAACCCAGAAAAGCTCTAACCAGAAACGACCAAATTCATCAAATACACAAGTCAAAGGCGCAGCATGTTTTAACCCATTACCTGGGTTTCCATTACCCTTATAAATGCACAAAATGTAAATTGCACAATAGAAAACTGGTAATGGAAACACTGAAATGTCACAAAAACTGCCAAAGATCATGTTAAAGTCTTCATAAAAAATAATTATGGGTCCACACTCTGTAGTGTTTATTAACACTTGCACTCATACAATCCAGGATGCATGTACAGCTATGAATGTAAACGACACACACTGTGCATGTGCACTTCCTCAGACTACGGCGTCTGGTGAGGTTCATACAGAATGGTCTACAGATCACAAAAACGTTTACACTCTCATCATGTTTCAATATAGATATAGAAATATAGCGCAAAAGTATAATGGAATGGAAATTTTGCGTAATTTCACCTCAGCCAAACATCTGACCTATGACCCTGTAATCAGAGCAAGTGGTTCTCATTTGTACAGTCCAGTAGACAGCTGGCTTTAGTGGACGAGCTGCTTCCAGAGGGCAGGACAAGTCTGGTGCCACCACAGGTTCAATAACATCACAGTTCATTAAACGTTGCCTGGGTCATTTAGAAATTCTGGTGAATTCCTGATGTCTTTATCATTTTATTTTCTATTGTATTGATGCATACTGCCATGTGCTACTGTACACACATGAATTTCCCCCTTGGGGATCAATAAAGTACATCTTATCTTATCTTATCTTATGTACATTTCTCTCCCATAAACTCATTCTATGTGGGGACGATTCCCTTCTTCTTTAGTTTAAAACAATCACTGCAATAACAGTAAATGAACAGAGACGACAGCACCAACACCGTGGAGGTTTGGCAACAAACTCAGTGCCTTCATCTTCGTTAAACCAGTGTGTTATAAGAACTATACATTATTTTATGAGAATTATGACATGACATGAGATGGGACTTTACTGGAATTATACATCAGAAGACAAACACTCTTCAGTGGAAACCCCTACAAGTAATACTTTGTCAAAAATATTACTTTTTTTTACTACTTTAGAAATATCACTTTCATTTAGCAGAAAACTGTAATGGACAACTAGTGTCGAAGAGACCAGCCAACCAACCAGCCTATGATCAACATTTATCCTTATGAAAAACAAAAGCACTAAACCCCAAAGGAAACATGGAAGCTGTTATCACAAATGAAGGTGGTGACATTTAATATAGAATATAAGTATCAATACAACCTAACCTCTCTGATCTGAAACAAGTCAAACCAAAGGAATCAATCAATAAAATGGGTTTTCTGTCATTCTGATGTGTTTTTTCATTATTCTGCAGTGTGGTTGCTAAAGGATCAGGGTAAAACAAAGGGAGAAGGGTATGTAAAATGATAAAGCTGCTAAAAGTAAAATATCATACTAACAGAGACAGGGCTACCTTAAGTTTGGAGGACGACATGACACAGAGGAGCCTGCATTTTTTAGCTCCTTCTGATTTTCCAACTGAGATTTCTATTATTCAGCGAGTGGACAGCTTCCATGGCAGACTATTGTTAGATGAGGAACACAGAAAAAAGTGGGGATGTAAATGGAAAGATAACTATTTTCTATCTTTCAAACAGAGGTTATGTCCTGCCTCTTGATGCCAGTTGAATTGTTTCTGTAATCCCCTCATGTTCAGTAGCTCATCTTCAATCAGATCATATGGAAAATTCAGCTGCTGTAATTGGACACAAAGCAGCTGAGATGATATGCATGTGTGAAAGAGACAGAGGAAGGTGGAGACAATTATATGTGGGACTCTTTTTGTCAAAGAAAGAATATGTAAAACTAGAAAAGCACTCGGAGAGCGCAAACCTCCGCCAAGCAGCACAGTTCAGGTCACACATTTGAGGATGACCCAGCAGAGCTTATATTCTGGCCAGTTGATTAGGTACAGTTAGTTGGGAGCAACAGGTGCAACTGATTATGGCTGATGAGGTGAAGCAGGGTGAAGGAGAGGATAGCATTTGGGAGTCCCAGGTGAAACTGATGAGGCTGACGAGATGTGGTGAGGTGAGGGAGGAGACCGAAGGCAACGTGTGACAAAAGACGCTGACATTTCAGTCAAAACTAGAAAAGCAAACCTCTGCCAAGCAGCACAGTACAGGTCACACATTTGAAGACACTATATGAGAAAACAGGACTTCCACTGCCATCTGGTGGACATTTGTTAGTACTACAACAGCGCCAATAACAACTAATAGAGAATCCTTTAAAAATTCCTAGATCCAGACGGTGATCCGGATCACCTACAAAAAGTAATCACTTCCAGATCTTGCCATTACAAACCTATCCTAAAAGTTTCATCAAAATCCATCCATTACTTTTCAACTTATGTTGTACACAAACGAACAAACAAACCAACAAACAAACTAACAAACAAATAAACGCCGGCAAAATCATAAGTTCCTTGGCAGAGGTAATTACACAGCATCTATTTGACTGTGTGTTTTGGTTTGTTTTGGGGATGGACACATGCACAATCATGCGTATTTACCCTCTTCTGTTAGCTATATAACACACAGGAGATCGTGAAAAAGCTACACTTGAACTAAATATAAACATACATGACACATTCAACACAGTTCTTTTTCACACATCTTGTCTGATCTGGCATGTACGGAATTTCTTCAGGAGCCTGAGCCAACTTCTACAC
This sequence comes from Maxillicosta whitleyi, assembly GCA_029822895.1. Taxonomy (NCBI): domain Eukaryota; kingdom Metazoa; phylum Chordata; class Actinopteri; order Perciformes; family Neosebastidae; genus Maxillicosta; species Maxillicosta whitleyi. The sequence continues at coordinate 4,375 of JAPSES010103410.1, read as the reverse complement.
TGGCACAAATTCATTATCACATTTCTAAATAGTGTAATAATGCAGCTGGAGCTCCAAAAATACTGTGGTAGCAAGTGTGAATGGGGTCACTTCAGTATCTATACATGCATAGCTGCTGACAGGCACCAAAAAATCATGATAGATCTGTGAATGCGTAACTCTTCTCACTCAATTATTGATAAGGTGCTTAACTTACAGAGGAACAGAGGAGTGGAGAACTCAGAAAAAGAAATGCTTTTGTTCTTTCCTTTTCTTATTCTGCAACATACGGTACTGATACACAAAACTTCCCATATAAGCAAGAGTTACATCTATGAGAAAAACAAGGTTTCCAAAGAAGCTTATTGATATCTTTTTTTTTATTCATGTCAGTGTGTACAGAGTTTTTGTAATCTAATCAATACTATTCTTTTTTTTTTTTTTTTTTTTTTTTTTAGGTGTAAAGGAAAATAAATCTTAAAATATCATGCTACACCTTTAAATGTCAGTAATATACCCTCAGAAGTGCAAAAGGGCATTCCATATGTGGTAAACGTGTGATCTACAGGAAAAAAATCCATGAAAACTAAAATAAGTCACCATAACCTTCTTGAGATGAGGCAACAACAGGAAGCAAGAAACAATTCTCAACTTCCTCAAATCATACCATGAATGCAACATACTGACTTTAATTAATATTTTAATTTGTTAAAATGTCTCATTATAACCACATCATTTTTAATAACACACACTTATTTCTGTATATAATTATCATATGGATGATATTTTGTCTAGTATATATTGTACAGATTTTTGTTCTAATCGTGCCTTAATAGAGTGGTTTAATTAAAAGGGAATAACAGTTGCACTTTCTGTCTGTGATCTGTTTTTATACATTATTACATTATTCTTGCTTTCGAACCATTAGTCGCACAACAGGAGAGCTCATTGCATACACTCCGCTTAAGTCAGGAGTCACTCACTAAGCACAGAGTATATATTTGATATGCAGACAGTAGATCCAATCTGCGAGTATTCCAAGCATGACTCACAACAGCACAGAGTCTGGTGACATCAGCTTTTTTAAGTGTCTCATTGGTAAAAGGATCTGTTAAGCAGCAAAGTGTGTTCAGCATTTTAAAAGGTGAAAAGATGACCTTCATGCTGGTTTGGTGGTTGGTTTGTGCAATGAATTTGATCTATTTCCCCTAAGGGGTCTGCAGTCAATGTCACTTTAATTGGCTAAATATGTTTGGAGGGAAAAGACGATTGAAAGCGGAACAGTGGGAAAAGGGTCTGCTGTCATTGTGTTTACCCACCATGACACCTACCAACAATTTGGACATAAGACACTATGCAGAACAGTCATGTCATTAATTCCTATGTCAGTTTAAGACAGTTTTTTTTTTTTTTAGAACATAGCATAGCATAGGTGGAAGTTTAAGTTTGGAGAATGGACAAAGATTGGACTGGAAAAGAAAACTGTTCAATGTTTGTGTTTTTGCACATTTGTACAGTTTGTACTTTAATGTTCTGTGATGTGTAATAGAAACAGGCTCATTCCAGCCACTGATAATGTTTAAATGTTCATCTTTGTTACCAGAATGTGTTGTTTTTTTTCTCTTAAGAACTTTATTGTCATACTGTAAGATAATTGCATATTTTTTTCTTTTAATTTGGAAAATATTGTCTCAGGGAACAGTCTGGTTGAGTTTATTTGTATTGTTCAAACAAAAGTTATTTTTAAGTTGCACAATAAATTGTTCAAGGAAAAGGAAAAAAGTATTATATTGATGTTTCTTTCAGTAAAAGTTATAATTGCACCACTGGTACAATGTTGTTGGGGTTGGAGGGGGTCTGGAGATTTTTCTTTCTCCAAAGCAGAGCCAAAAGAAAAAGCTTGAGACCCACTGGTTTAAGATAACCTGAAAATACAGGTTACAAAAAGTCAGTGGTGGGTGTTCTCTGCTGGCGTACAGCATTACAATCAGTAATCTACATTTACACCCTGCATTTTTACACTTGTTCCATGAAAATGTATTAAAGGATTCCCAATAGTTTATTCCCTTTATTTCATAGCTTTGCTCTTAAGTTTCTAGTAGTGTATGTTTATATAAGAGTGTTTGTCCAATCATATGTCATCCATCATGTGTTGCCGAGCTAAAATAAATCTGACTTGAGGCCTTCTGAGTCAACAATGCAAAAAAAAAAAAAAACCTAGGGCCTCGACACATGGGTTCTAGATGTGGTAGTTTTTATGCTGTTGTTGTCCAGCTGTCACCACCAAAGCAACGTGATTATAAGGCTATTGTTTTCTTCTTCTTCTCCTTTGGTCTTTTCCCTTCAGCGAATCATTTGCCTCCATCTAACCCTGTCTTCTACATCCTCTTCTCTCACACAGACTACCTTCATGTCCTCTTTGCTCCTCCTCTACATCTCCTACCTGGCAGTTCCACACTCTCCATCCTTCTACCAATCTCTTCCCTCTCCTCTGGACATGTCTGAACCATCTCAGCCTGGCCTCTCTGACTTTATCCTCAAACCTCTAACATGTGCTGTCCCTCTGATCTACTCATTCCTGATCCTATCCATCATGGGCACTCCCAAAAAGAACCTCCTCATCTTCATCTGTGCTACTTCCAGCTCTCCTGTCTTTTCCTCACTGACACTGTCTCTAGGCTATATAAGGCTGTTGTTTTCTACTATTAATAATACATCCTAAAGTATTGGTCCTATCAACTTGCTGTTTTCACCAGTCTGTTCCTTGATCAAAAATACACAAGTCAGCTCTTTAGGAATGTTGTGTGATTCCCATAACACACACAGACACACACACACACACACACACACACATGCACACACACACACACACACTGAGGCTTTTATAATATAGATGGATATGAGCCTGATGGTCTAACCAATGTCACTTCATTTCAGTCACATGGGGACGATCTAACAGCTGTACAATAACATCAGTATTTTCACATCATCTGATTGGATGATCCAATGGCTGACAGAGGAGAATGACTGGATTTGGTCACAGACGTACTAAAAATGAAGCAGGAGTTTTGGTTAGTACAATGTGTTTTATTAACATTTGTATGTTTTTGACATGTTATAAGTACATAATGATTCTCGAGCTGATGTAAGTGGCACGGCTGTAGCTGTAATGAAAGGGTTTCTTGCTGTAATAATGGTATTCACTCTCACTTTTTCAGATACCATCTGTGAGGCAAGGCCTTGTTATATTGCGTTTTTTGTGCAGTATTTATAGTGTACTATGGATATTAAAAAGTGGATTACATTAGGTAAAACATCACTGAAGGCCCAGGTATGAAATACACATCCTACCACTGCAACAAGGAATAGCAACCCCTACTTTTGCAGATTTAATAGAATAGAATAGAATGCTTTTATTGTCATTATACATATATACAATGAAATTAAAGAGACAACTCGCTTGTGGTGCGTAGTGTAAACAGTTTAAAGATAGTGTAAATATATGTGCAGAGTACAAGAGATGAGCAGGCATGTTAGCTAACCAAGAACCAGTAGAGATAAATATATTGCATTTGACCCTTACTGGATAGTGTTACAAATATATTCTTATGTGAATATTATCTTACGTCTGCTTTGAAATGCTCACTGTAAAACAACATGAGTTTAGACTAAAAGATGTTTTCACCTCTCATCATGTCAAAAATCTTTTTTAAAAACTGTTTCTGTGTGTGTGTGTGTCAGAGTTGCCTTGAGACAGACTGTGTGGGTTTAGCTAACACTTGTTCTAAACAATTGTTCTTCACAACAGAGAGACAGTAGCTCAGAATGTACAGAGCTGCACCAAACACAGTCTAAAAGAAGATGAAGTAAACAAATCAATGTTGAGCTATTTAATCAAACGTAGAAGAATACTGTTTGACAGGAAACAGTCTGCAGAAAGACACGACAAAAATTAAATAGAAGAAACAGCGGAGGCAAAGATACAAGCTGATGAATAGATAACTGAAGGGGAGAAAACGCTTCTTCTTAGACTTCTGTTGGGTAAGTGATTTAAGACCTGAGGCATTTAAATGTCAAGGAAACAAATGTGTTGTTGAAGAAACGTAAGGTAAGATCATAAACCTGATCTCCTGAAGACATTTAGCAAAGTGTACTTCTGGGGTAATTCCAGATAATGTTAAGAATTGTTAGAATTGGTGACAATATCTACACAGATCAGAGGTGTAATAAATGAACAAAAGCCACAGAGCTTCGTCACTGTGACAACCCTAACCCTACTTTCTCTCTCTTCGTGTCTCTCCACTGCCACAAGATGACAGCTAGTCTACCTGTTTCACTGCTGAAAAAAGTTGTTGACTAATGCGCAGCAGTCAGCAGCATGACAGCGCACTGATAG
>JAPSES010103308.1:0-19024 GCA_029822895.1 Maxillicosta whitleyi | reverse complement strand
TGTTCTATAGTAACAAATCTATCTGCAATATTTAAAGTCAAAATAGGACAAAAACATAAAATTAGGTCAATTTTGGATCCCTGTGACCTTGAAATTAGGTCAAGGTCAACCATCTTCCTTTCCGCCCTCTGCATGGACCCAAAGTACAATCAGGCAAAGTTTGAAGAAAATTGGAGTAATAGCCTTAGAGAAATCTTCCGGACAAAGTTCAAGGCGGACGTGACGGAAACGACACAAACGCGTATAACTCTGCACTTACGTGGGAGATAATAATATTCAGCGATTTGTTTCTCATGTCTTGGTTACCTCATTAGGCTTCCTTATCCATGAAAATACTGGCTTTAACATTTTTGGTGTGAGCTTTTTTTTGTCAGTATGCCCCTGAAAGTGCAGCCACCTCTATACTGAACTGACCTCACATGTATGCTTGTTTTGTTTTTGTGCAGGTATACTAAATAACAATGCAAAATGAGAATCCCTAAAAGCTCACATGTTTGTTAGAGGAGTTGCTGTCAGTGTGTTGGCTGGTTTGGACGCCAATTATCGCTTTAAAATCTTATTTTTACATGGGTTAAATCTGACCCAACAGCACAAAGGTCATAATTTCAACCATCATTTAGTGAAAAAAAAGAAAATGTTTTGTATTCTTTTGTTGAAATAGAGGTTCCTGACAAAGCCTTGATGCAATAAACAAATTTTATGTGATTCATTTATGCATTTAAATCCTAAAATGGGACAGTGCGGACCTTTACACAAGAGGAAGGTTAAAACCTGTCGCCATGCAGAATGCTAGCCTTTCTTATTTCATGACAGGTTTTAGAGACACATTTTTCTACGACAGCTCTGATAACTTTATGCAATCTCAGTTTGGTTATACTTTATCCTCATATTTATATCCCCGTCCTCACATTCTCTGCTAATATTCCATGACTTTGCTTCTAGAAAAGTTTTCACTGAAGATCATTAAAGATTCATCTTATCTTCATAGAAAAAAAAGGAAGGCAGACAGAGAACAATACAGACAAAGCCACAGAGGAAAATAGGACAAGGCAGAAAGATACGTACACACTGAAGGCAGCACACAGACAGACAGGCAGATAAAACAGCCCGACCAACCAAGCCAAAAAACAGATGCTCGATCCCGGTCCCTCCCCATCCTATCTGGCTCTGTGCTCTCCAACCTCTGTCTTCAAAGCCACAGCGGGAGGTGGCACTCTCAGCTCTGCTCCCCGGCTTCAATATAAAACCTCCCCAGTCTATTTACCTTCTACAAGGATTACACTCGGCACTCATCTTTCACACGCAGCTCGTTTTGGGCAAATCCCTCCTGTGTCTGTCTGGCTCGATCACTACATTGCATGTTTGTGTATGCATGGGACTGAGGTAGAGGCAGCGTCATCCTGAGAACCATTGTTTACCTGTCTATGTTACTGTCATGGGGGTTCATTTCTACCTGGGAGGCTACTTTCATCACTGCGTCTTATTTGGCACAAGAAAGGCTTTTTATTCCTCTTAGTGACAGTGTGCTCTGTGATTTTCCTGGCACGCACATCAAAAAGAACAGGCAAGGTAGCCACTGTTTGTTGTGGAGATTGGGGTCCGCAGTGCATCAGAGGAAGACGTCTGCAAATCATTTGATTAATTCTTATTCATGATTTAGTCAGAAGGAAAGGTCAGCAGGAGAGCCGTCTGACAAAATAAGTTGATTTGTCTTAATTGTTGTTCTGCACTTCTGATCAAAAGAAAGGTCAAAGTTTTCCTTGAAAACTAATTAAGCTTTAGCTACGTGAAGGAGTTTTGTAGCGAACAGTCAAACTTTGTAGTTTGTGGCCAAAGTTTAGAAACAACTTTATGGAATCAGGCCCACAGTTGGTCCCAAACTTTGTGCATGTTCATTGGCTCTTGGACACATTTATTATTGTTAATTATAATAATAATAATAATAATAATGGATTAGATTTCAATGGGGATGTCCCAATCAGGTTTTTTTTTTTTGCCTCCGAGTCATTTGATTTTGTGCATCTGCTGATACCGAGTCCAGATCCAATATTTAAACAAAAAAAGAATAAAGAAACAGATTCACAATGCTCCATTTTAAAAAAAAAAAAAATTATTTAGTTCACCTTATTTTATCAACAAATCAATGGCACCTCACCATGTACCAACTGAGAGACAAATAAACAAATAATTTTTTAAAAAGTGTTTTTAGGAACTGCACTACTCATCTGTCAGTACAAAGTTTCACTGAAGGAAGTGTATGTTTTTCTTAATGAAAACCAACATCTCCATCTTCATGGTAGGCCTACGACATGAAACATACGCCTCCTCTTTTCTTTCCTCATTAGAACCAAATGACACTTTCTGGCTTTGAGCTGCGTTAACTCAGAACTGTGCTGTGCATGTGACCAAGTGATGCCGATCTGCATGCGCTGATGTTTCTGTGCGAAGTCAAGACTTTCACTCTGTGCCAACACATAGTTAGACATAACAAGTGTTAATGAAAAAAAATATAATAAGAATATACATAGACACAAATACGAGTCCTGATCGGGAGATAATGCCAGATTCCGATAAAGTCCAGAACCACGTGATCGGGGCTGATTTCCCATCGTGTGATCGGATCGGGGCATCTCTACTTTTAAAGTCACCCAAAGCACTTTACATTATTGATCCATTATTCATTCACTTTCACATTCTCACTCTGGTGGTGGTAAACTACATATGTAGTCACAGTACCTGAGGCAGACTGATGGAAGCATGGCCTCTCCGACCACCACCAAACATTCATACACCGGTCTGAGTGGGACTTAGTGGCATTTTGTTGAAGACCTTCTCACACTTGAAGTGAGTTCCAAGAAATGGTTTAGTGATGTATGCGAGGCATGGTAGTTCAGTGGTTAGCGCTGACACCTCACACCAGCACATGGACGTTTCCTCCCAACATCAATAAGCATTCCCCTTCTCAAGTTAACCGGTCAATCTAAATCATCGCTGTGACAACAGATGTAGTGCGAACATGCAGTAAATGAATAATGGATCCAATGTAAGCACTTTGAGTACGCAAAAAGCACTGTAGAAATATAATCCATTATTATTAAGTGGTGCAGAAAATGAATGAATGATATATGTGAGTAAGTTGTTGGTTGGAATTTTTCCCATCTGCCCCCTACACTGACAATGGAGTCCCACCATTTATCAAGTTGGGGCTGTCAATTAAACATTGAGTGCGTGATAAAACAGTTGAAATGCTATGGAATGAATATCCTATGCTTTCCTCTTTCAACACTGGTGATACATCGAAGGACATTTAGTTTTCTTACCAACGCAAACCTATCAGTCATAAATAATCTAATTGTTTTGTGGTCGAACATTGGTCTGACACACAGGAAGTCAGTTTGATAAGGTTCCCATTCCCATTTTTAAGATCTATTGCCTAAAAATAAAAAAAAGTTATTATATCTCACTGAAAAGTTACTCTTTAGGTGATTTTGTCTTGTTTCAAGTGTGTTGAGATACTTTGATTGCAGTGTAATGAAGAATTCAGACCAGAGTTTATGTAGACCACAGGGAAATGTTTTAAAATGCATAATTCCATTTTAAAAAAGCAAGATATCACTCCTTTAAAGTTTTTGCTGAACATTCGCATTGTGTAAACAAATATCTGCTTATTTATCATTTATGCTAATGTTTGTCCAAAACAGCTAATCCTCCAATACTATTTTGCAAAATGTTTCTGCATTGTGCACTTAGCACACCCCAAGACCAATGTGATTCATTAAAAAACACACCCACCCACACACACACACAAACCCATAAGCAAAACAAGACAGAGAGTTTGCCCTTATGGAGAATTATCGTAGATGGAGCGAGACTTATCTCCAACAGTGGCTAATGAAGTGTGGACCAAGGTCTGGCTGTGAATTAGCATGACCCTCACTTTGAGTTTTTAAGTCTGGATTCACTGATTCATGTTTTTTTCCATCCCTTTCAGAAAAGTCTTGAACACACAGTGATGAATGGTGTAATGTTTCAACTATGACCTATGTACAACTAACAGACAAAAAGTAAAATTCCATCACTAGATCCTTGGATGATTGTGATTGGTTTAAGAAATACAAACAAACTGAGTAGTTTTTCCTTACATAGTGTCAAAAGGTTCTGCCTTTAGTGTTCTCCAGATCTGACATTGTGAAACCTGCTTGTACCTGTTGGTGGAAAGGCGTCAAGCTGATACCATCAATGGAAAAGCAATGTTTTTTTTTTTTCATGTTCCACCAACTGGACGCACTACCCAGGTGCTTCCTTCACTGTTTGCGGTTCACAGAGTATGTGTTAGACATGGACAACCCCCTGGTGTGTCCTACATGTGTAAACAGGTAACTAATAATTATTATTATTTTTATATGCAAGTGCCTCTCAAGTCACACAAATTCACTGTACAATAGAAGATAAAATAGACAATGCATAAAAAACAAATAGGTAGACAATAGATTGAAGAAAAAAGTGCTGTACAGGGGTAAACTATTCTGAAGAGGTGAGTTTTGAGTCTGGATTTGAATGTGGGGAGAGTCACTGTTACAGATGAATGATGGGAGGGAGTTCAGAGCTGGGGAGCAGAGCAGCCGAAAGCTCGGCCTCCCATGGTGCTGAGGCGGACAGGGGGCAAAGTGAGCTGGATGGAGGAGGACCTGAGGGAACAGGCTGGAGTGTGATATGGAGGAAGTCTGACAGATACTGAGGAGACGGGTTATGGATGGATTTGAAGGTGTACAGGAGGAGTTTAAATTCGATCCCCAGTTTAACAGGAGGGCAGTGTGGTTCCTGGAGGATGGGCGTGATGTGGTAGGAGGGGGTTTTGGTGATGATGGGGGCGGCAGAATTATGGACCACTTGCAGCTAATGGAGGGACTTTTGGGGTAGACCGAATAGAAGGGAGTTAAAATTATCAATATGGGAGGTGACAAGGCTGTGTACAAGGATAGAAGAGGTATGGGGAGTGAGGGAGGGGTGGAGGTGGTTGATGTTGTGCAGGTGGAAATATGCAGACTGGACTCATTCCTTTTTCTGTAGACAGTAGAATGATGTGCTTTGGAGAAAAAAAAGCTCCACCAAATCTCATCTGTCCACAAAACATTCACCCTGAAGGACTGAGGCTTGCTCAGACACATTTTTGCAAACTCCAGTCTGATTTTTTTTTTTTTTTTTTGTGTGTGTGTGTGTGTGTGTCAGCAGTGGGGTTCTTCTCAGTCTCTTGCCATACTGCTTCATCTTGTTTAAATGACGACGTATGGTCTGAGTTGATACCTCTGGACCCTGAACCTGAAGGACAGCCTGATTTGTCTGGAAGTTGACCGAGGCTATTTATCCACCATAATTATCCAACTATTCTGTATTGCATTATTTCTATTCTTCCATCATCCTCGAGGGAGATTAACCATAGTTCCATGGGTTTTAGGGGGTACTCACACTTACATTGGCCAGAATGATGTAGTTGGACTTAAGAGCAGGGGTTTAATCCTGGCTCCACACTGTCGATACATCATCACGTTTAGTGACCATGTGTGTGACCATAATTTGCATAGTGTGACGTAATCGATTCAATGACAAATTTAGGGAATGTGGTTGGTTTGTTCTGGACGATACAGTCGAGGTCCTCATACCACAGGAAGTGATCTACTTCTTTAGCCGAGGAACCGAAACATTGGACCGATTCTTCCACCTACAGATACTGGAAACACAGCTTCTGTACTTCGACTTAACACTGTCCCACAGATCTGTGGAGCCGTTCTCCTTGTTGCTGAAGCCTAGTCTGGTATGCACAGTATATGGTGGATTCATTCTGTATACGCCTGTGGTCTCATACATTATCGTTTATATCTACGTGCAGATTCACGCAACTGGACTTTGGGGACACGTGCTGGCCAATCTCTTCCAACCTGAACAAGGTCCTAATTGTTCTGTGCTTTTTCTGGGCCTTTTTACTCAGACTAGGCACAAAGTCTGAAGTTTGCAACCAAGTGGGCCTAGATCTGAATCTAGTGTGAGTAAGCCCTTAAACTTCCTGATGATTTTATGAACAGTGAACAGAGGGACGTCAAGATCTCTGGAGATCTTGTAACCTTGAGATTGTTCATACAATACTTCTGCACAATTTTGCTTCTTAAGTCCTCAGATCATTCTTGGCTCTTCTTTCTCCTCTTCATGTTTGGTCTGACATACACAGGCTCACAACACAAAGGTCGAGTCTCCTTTTAGACGTTCTAACATGGTTCAGGTGTCATGTCTATATTGCAAACACCTGTGGATGGTCACAGGGCAGTTTAAACAAGCATCACATGCATAAAATAAAACTGGTAACCTACAGTTCTAAAAAAAAAAAAAAAGGTCCCAGTAATTCTGTCCAGTCCATTTTTGGAATTTTGTGTGAAATTATGTCAGTTTCAGCTATTTTTCTTCTTTTTTTGTGTTGTTCCAATTCACATAATAGAAGTAAACATGTGACTCCCTTATCTGTTTATTTTGGGAAAGTTTCTGTTGAATACTTGTCTTTACTGGCTGAGAAGTGGAAGCCAAAATTGTCTGGCTGTGATACATGGCTTTAGCCCCAGGGGTATCTTCCACTACCTTCATATCCAGGACTCTGATTGAAAACTTCTATGCGACTCATTTTTATAAAATTTAATGGTCAAATGTTTGCCCATTTTGCAGTAACTTAACTGGTCTGAGATAGAGTGTAACATCAGTCAGGTGGATTGTGATGGCTGTTACATCTCAAGGCCTTTTGAGTCAGCCAAAATAATATCAAGAAAAGAAACTTTTTCAATACCACATTTATTCTGACATCATAAGATCGATAGAAGTTACCTTTGACCTCGACAATTACAAGAGGTGCTTAAAATGTTGGCTTCCAGACATTTATGTATATGGTGAACAACTGTTTGGGTAACATTGTCCAATGGGATCGCTTCAAATGCATTTTCAATTTTTTCTTACATTTGAAGTACGACTTTAAAATGATCTTACGTTTCTGAATTGACCACCGTACCACCACCACCACTTGTTGATGCTACATTCAGGGGGGTAATGTTGTCTGTTTGGAAACATCATACAAAAGTACACAGTGTTATCTTAATCTCATCAAACTTCAAAAGACATATCCATATAGAACTTACGCAAATTAAATATTGATACAAGTTTTTCTTTTCCTGATGTGTATATACATTATACAGACAGAAGAGGAACATTACAGTGTAGCTGTGACAGCAAAGTTCTTTTGGGAACAAAGATCATGACTGAAACCAAACCACAAATGATTTTAATCCATTTTGATCCTTGTCAGGTCAGAGTGTCGATATGCATCCTGTGTAACTATACTGTTACTGTTGTAGCTGATACATTATGACTGTGTTCACATGTCACTGCTGAGACGTTTGTTGCCCTTTAGTGCAGGGTACAGAGCATCTCCTGGGTTGTCCAGTCACTAGAGAACCTACTTGGAGCATCAATTTCCCCTTGACAACCAGGTTATCTATTTTTTCATGTATTTGTGTATCCCCCGGCCTCCTTTGTATTGTCAAAGGGAGTTTATAAATCTAAGGCCTGAAACCTGAGGCTAACAGACATTTGCCCCAGGGATAGTCTGCAGAGTGCTGTCCAGTTTACCAAAGGGACTCATATCTCCAGAGGTGATGACAGGTCATACTTGAGTCCAACATTGAATGTAATATGATGGTTGTTTCCACTGGTTATAGGATTAGGAATATTTAATGTTGATTGCATTTTCCATTTTATTGTGAGCTTTGGGAGGAAATATCCAGTAAATGTCCATTTGTTGATGATTCTGTCTGGTTCTTACGTCTTCTTTCATGGTGCTTTAACCTGTGATAGTACCCCCCCTATTGACACCCCATCTTCCATGTGTCTTGTACATTGGAGTGTGCATTTCTCCATCAGTCCACCAGATGGTGCTGCTCTTAATTACCATAATGGCCAAATACGAAGAAAAAGAGTCATAAATGTCAGTGGTTTCTCACTAATTCACACAGTTGTGAGAAAACTGCGATTTATGGAATTTATTCGTTCCAAATCTCAACACTCCACTGTTCCCGGTGGTACTGCTCTGTTTCTTCTGTCCAAGTACAAAGCTACAAGTTCCCAGAAGACAGAGTTATGCATGTAATGTACGCAGGAGACAGACAGAACACTCTGTCTGTCTACGTTTTTAACAGAGCATGAATGAGCTCTTAGAGGGGTCTGTGGTTGTTGTACCTGATGTGAGACACATGATGACCATCAGCAAATCAAAGCAGCTCTTCCCAGTTGGGATAAGGTCTTCATGAAGAACATTTTAGGCTAAGGTTTAACCATTGGCATCCCTGGACAAATCATAAGCTTTACAAGAAGTAGCACAGTGTCAGTATCCGTGCTTTTATGGTACATTTGGGCAAAAGTTTTACTGTAGGAATATTGTAAAAACTATTGTTCATACCTGTTCAGTATTTACCTGTTCTGTGCTTCTGGGAATGTTTTAACCGTGAGGGTAAAGTGGTGTAAAGCTTAAGAAGTTTTGCTCTAAGAATGTCTTATATTTCCCTCGCACAAGTTCTGAATTTAAAGTGCATCATTACTGTACACTTCAGAGGTTCTGCATGATTAAAGATACAGTACAAAAAACACCGTACTCAGTTCAGTCAATTACTGCAGTCAGTAATAAAACTGGAAAAAATAGCAATAAAATACAAATTGGGGTTATGCACTTAAAAAAATGTTCCTAAATTAAGAGAGGCAGAGGGCTTTTGAGATCACAGATGCCCATCTCCCAAACTCAGCTTTCTCTGCTTAGAATATTTAACTGCATTAGACTTTTTCACGTGAGCATGAAAAGACAGATCTATTTCTCAGTTTCCACTGAAACCCTGACATCATTTTGCTTTGGTTCACTCTGGTAGAACCATTTGTATTACTGTCTGACATCACACACACATTTATCATCATCTGGTGGAGCTTTTTTCTTGTCTGTTCACCAAAGTCTCATCAGGTTGATTGTGTACATCGTATGTGGATGATCCTCCCAGACATACATGCACAAAATGCCTATCCAAGTTAGAGCCCTGCGTGGTACTAGTGTCTTCGTCTCGCTCCTGCCCGCAACCGCAGAATTTCTGACCATTACCGCCCGCATGTGTGTTACACTCCCGCGAAACGGACAATTTATTCCCGCACAATAATAGATTCATTCATTTTCAACCGCTTAGTCCCTTTCGGGGTCGTTGGAGCCTATCTCAGCAACTATGGGCGGAAGGCGGGGTACACCCTGGATGAGCCGCCAGTTCATCACAGAACAGCACAATAATAGAGACGCACTGATTTATTGTCTTCTGCCGTCCGAACAGATGATAGGCCTATGAGCTTCCTTTCCACTTCATTTACCGTGTGCTCTATTCTACAGCTATGCTAAATCTCGATCCTGCAATGTTTTTTTAGTAGCCACCCACAGTCAATCTCAAACTGCCCATTCCCGCGAGATTTGCGTTGGGTCCCAGTCCCAATGCAGCCCTCTACTCCAAGTCCCAACCCTGTTGATTCCTCTGTATGTTAATATGCAGCTGTACCGTGTCCCAGCGCAGTTGTCATTTGATCACTTTACATCTAATGAAAACCTGAGGAAGTGGATGAAGCTGATCAATAAAGTGTTATTTGAAAGAGATAGAAATGTTAATATTAACAGGCTAGCTAACTAACTTTAGTTCCCACTGCATCAGCTATATCTCAGATCTTTGTGGCTTTGACGATTCCTCTGATGTAGCATCAGGATTTTATGAGATGTTTCACACCTTCACTGTGCTGTCCAGCTCAGGGAAGTGTAAAAGAAATGATTTATGTCAATACACAGCTGAGCACAAACTAAAGCGATGTACGACGGTAAACAGACCAGGAGACAAAGCAGTATTGATGCCGCTTAAAATCAGGTTTTACTGCAGGTGAACCCAGATTATGGAAACTAATTGTATTCGAGTTAGAAAAATAATATAATAAAAAAACAAATTTAGCTCAGCAGCACTGGTGGTGATTTGAGAAATAAGTTAAGGTAAACAAGCACACGGACACCGCTGTATTTAACTCTTTGGACCTGGGGTTCCGTTTTATCACACCGTGACGTCCGTACGTTTTCAGATCTTCTTGTCAAACCTCTAAGATACCGTTGACTTTTCTGTCTGAAGTTAAACCGTAAGCTACTCTGACAAAAAACCTTTTCCGGTACTGTCATTCACCCTCTTTTATGTCGTGTTTGTTAGGAATTTCTTTCAGTGAAACTCACCACCCACTGCACATCTGACGTTGATTTAAAAAAAAAAAAAAAAGTAAAAGCTTTTGAAGACCTTTTGGCAGAACCAGTGTAAATTTTCTACTGTTGGTTTGTCAGGTCAGACACAATATAACTTTGTACAGCATGTAATACATACAAGTGAGCAATGGAAACAGAGATACCAGCATGATTCTGGGAGGTAAAGGGCGTTGTATGGGTTCAGTTTGTTGGTTGAATTCATACCAAAGTGGGTTTATAGATTATCAGTGACCCAAAATAGATTTCATTACATTTTGGAAAATTAGGCGCAAGTTAAAAATTTTCATTTTTTATTTATTTTTTTTAATTCTTTATCCCCCCCCCCCCCCTCCATTTACTTATAATAGGGGATATTTCAACTGGAGTATTGTTTTTATTATTATTATTATTATTATTATTATTATTATTGGTTGAATTCATACCATATTGGGTTTATAGATTGTCAGTGACACAAAAATAGATGTGAGTACATTTTGGGAAAATTAGGTCAAAGTTAAAAATTTAATTTAAGAAAGTTTTTTTTTTTTAATTTATTCTTAATTTGTTTTCTCTCTCCATTTACTCATAATGGGAAAATGTTCAACTGGGTATGACAATGACACAGAATAGATGTCATTACATTTTGGGAAAATTAGGTCAAAGTAAAAAATATTTCATGATTTTTTTTGTTTTAATCCTTAATTGTTTTTTCTCAAGGAACATAATAGGGAACATTTCAGGCTCTGTATTGTTTTTGTTTTTATTTTATTGGTTGAATTCATACAAAATTGGGTTTATAGATTGCCAGTGACCCTGAATAGATGTTATTACATTTTGGAAACAGTAGGTCTAAGTTTCTTCTTTTTCCTCATTTACCCGTAATGATCTGTAGCAGCAAAACTATTGGTTGAATTCATAGCAAAGCAGGTTTAAAGATTTTCAGTGTCCCAGAATAGATGTTCTTAGATTTTGGGAGAAGTAACTAAAGATTCACATTTTAAAATATTTTTTTTCCCCTTCTCCCATTTACTTATAGGCAAATTTTTACATCTATAAAAACATCAATTTTCTTCAAACTTGGAAGACATTTAGAGGAAATTAATATGCTGACATCAGCACAGGCATAGACATGATGACATCAGCTCGATCGATGTCAAAATAAAACTACAGTTGGTACGAGGGTTTTTTTTGTGCCTGGCACCACGTTTTTATTGTATTTGTGTACAAAGTGGATGGCGGCCAAGGGGAAAAGGTTGGAATGCAGCCCTAGTCCACACTATCCTCTCACTTTATTGTCTGTTATTCAGGTGTGACACAGGGAGAACTGGATAGAGAGCGAGACAAAGAGGGAAGGCCTGAGTGCACAAAAAGACATGTCCAACCTCATAATCTAATTTGATATCCAATTTGTTCAGTTACCCACACCCCCCCTCTCCACCTCCCACTTTCCTCCTCCTCTTTTGCACTTCTTGATCCTCTTGTCCACGCATCAGCCTGCCTCTGCTTGCCTTTCCTTCTCCAATCTCATGCTCTCGCTAACTTTTTGCAAGTGTACAGTGGAGTCAGTTTTGGCTTAAAGTACAGTGCTTACTTTGCATGCATAAGCAGCTGTGTGTACGTGTGCGTGTGCAACTCCAGTCTGCTGTCTTAGTTTTTGCATGGTGTTCGACGGTGGTCTATGTGCTGCAAACAGGATTACGAACACAATGTTGACTCCGAGAGGGACAGAGCTGGATTCTACTGCTCCAGGATGATTTCTGCTATGTAAACATGTACCACTAATTGAAATTACTGCTGTGTCAATACACGGCTCAGTTTAAGTATGTTTCTTGTGTCTCATGGAGATCGTAGTGGATGCAAAGTGAACATTCTGTTTCTCTAAATCAGCACCAACCTCTAACTGGATACATACTAATGCCTCTAGTAAGATTTATGCTGGTAATTACCCATGTTTCTATCAACCATTTTTTATGCTCACTTTGAAGCATCCCATTAGGAAAGTTATGTGGAATTGGGGGAATTTGAAACACCTACTTCAGTTTCATAAAAATATTTTACTTTCTTCAGAAAAGATTTGATATGAGAAATGGTAGATGAAAAATAAAACTTTCAACAATAAAAGCCTTTACACAGCAGCATTTTTTGTGTGAGATTTATTCATTGTATTTTTTTTCTACAGCTATTTAAATTATTTTTTTTTTCACACAAGATACAAATTTTGTGGGTTTTTTTCCTCAACAATGCTGATATTTCCAAGGTTCTGCAGCATGAACAAAGGTATCAACTAATCATTTTTGTCAACTGGACATCATGTGACAATGATAGCCAAGAGAGAAATGGGGAAAAGCTCAGGAAATGAAAGTTACATGAATCAAATGTTTTGTTTACCTGACCCAGAAGACCAGAAAATCAGATCAGACAGACTCCAGACATGCTGCAGATGAGGCTCCAGGTGAGGTTAAAACCATTACTGTTTCACTGATAACATACAAATATTTGATTCAGCCAGTGTCACAACTGTTGCAAACTTGCATCAAGGCTAACAGGAATACCAATACTTGGCTTTAAATTCTGATGTAGCAAACATTTATCTCACTTGACTGATGAGCTGTTTAATGATTTAATGATTTACTTATTCCTCAGTTTCATCCATAAAAAAACAAACAAACAAACTACATCATAGTAATTTTTAAAAAGAAAAAAAAAAAGGAAGACTTGACTGTTTATTACAGTCATGTATAATTTGCTGATAAAATTTAATTATAGTACATAGTCTAGTTCATTCATGGGCAACACGACAATTGTTTAAAATTTGCTTAATATTTACAAATACCCAGATATAACTGTAGTTTCATCATTTATTTGCACTAACTTGCACCTGTATATTTTTAAATTGTTTTATTATTTATATTTTTGTAAAATCCTCACTTGTATCACACACACACACATATTATAGTGCATTTTAAAATATTGATAGTTGTATGTATATGGTATGCAAAGTTTTATAGTTTTAGTTTAGGCCTTTTAGTGTTGTACCATTTATAACTACTACCCTCTATTATTCATCTTCTATGACAAACCGAATTTCCCTGATTTGGGATCACTAAAGTTTCATCTTTTCTCAGCTTTCTTAGCTTTGCTTTGTTTATTTTAGCTTAGCAGATCGTCACAGGGGTCATAAAGCTCAAATGGATCAGGTGAGGGTTAGTCAAAGGCACCTCAGGGGTTTCATCTGACATTCAAACATCTTGCTAGGAGGGAAAATTGTACCCTTTAAAGAACCATATGCTCCCAGGGGGGATATTGGTTTATCTCATTTAGCTTTAGATATTCTCTGTAGTTTTACAAGTCGGAAATGAAAATCCTGCATCAAAGGGTTTCTCAGCAGCTTTGCTGGCAAACCCTGAGTTTCAAAAAATGGCTGATTCAGCAATGCTGATACTTAATTTGTTAAGAAATGTTGCTCTGTATTTCCAGCGTAGACTCACATGCCCTTATTTTAATCTGGTTTGGGAGTATAATGTTCAGATTTTCTCCTTGTTCCCGTTCTGCCCTGACAGGACTGCAGTGCAGAATTACAAAAACCTCCACTGGATATGTAGTGACCTGGCATAAAAAAAACTTTAGTTAGGTTTATGTCAGAAATGTGTATGTGGCGTCAGTCTTACCTTGTTATGGGTATGTAATTCATATCTTTTGTCATTATTAAAAAAAAAAAAAAAAAAGAAGCAGACATTTTCTATGTAATCCATCACTGCCACAACACGATTTGATCTTCTGCTGCCTGGGGAATAATGGTGCATGTGTGAGATGAGCTGAGGGAGATAATATGGAGAATACAGATGGGAGCCATTACCAGAGTCAGTGTTGTGGCTATACCTTGTGCTCATTAAAGCTGTGCTCATCTGTTGCTGCCTCAGGTAACTTGCTTGGTTGTCGTATCACCTATCGTATATGCTAATGATAGTAAGACTGCGGAAGAAACTGTGAGTCTCTTTGCACAAAGGTTAGAGTTAAATCCATAAAGTTAGATTCATGGATTTACCCCCCTGACCCAAACATTAGAAATGCCCAAGAAATTAGCTTCTTACATAAATTACTATGCGTACCGGTCAGACATTTTAACATGAGACTAAGGGTCAGACTGTAAATACACATTGCTGACTTAATGTGTTATTACATTAGCATAAAGCCTTATACACACACACACATTACATATAGATGTATACCTGAGCTTAATCTGTACCGATGTGAAATTCAGCAGTTTCTTTTGTCAATAAAATGTCAGTGAATTGTGTTTCTCCTTTCATACATAGATATAACCTTTTGAAATGTCTTATTTTCTGCATGAATTCGTCCTAAAATGTAATTTGCATCTAAATCACAAGTACAGTTTTTAACTTAATACCACCAAAGCTATTATAATATTTCATGTATTTATTGAAAACCTATTAATCAGTCACAGTGCCGGCTGAAAAAGTAAATTAACCCTTGGGTTTAGTAACTGTTTGAACCTCCTTTCACAACAATAACCTCAACCAGACCCTTCTGATCAGACGTGCACAACGTTTAGAGGGATTTTTGGACAGTTTTTCCACATAAAACAACTTCAGTTCAGTCATATCCTTAGAAAGGTTGGTGTGAACAGCTCTCTTGAGGTCATTCTACCTCAAGTATCGCCTTTGGATTCAGGTCTGTGATTTGACTGGACCACAGCGAGAGGTAGGATTTCTTTATCTGAAGCTATTCTGAAGTAGATTTACTTCAATGTTTGGAGTCATTGTTCTGCTGCATCACTCATCTTCTACTGGGCTTCAGTTGGCAGACAGCCACCCAGACAGTGCCCTGTAGGACACTTAATAAACTTTAGAATTGCTTTTTTTTCCCAAATGGCAAATGGTCCAGGCCCCGAGGCAAGGAGAGTAGCTCCATATCATGGTTCTCTCTCCATCATACCTCATTGTGGGGATGATGCACAAAAATGATGTGTATGGCTCAGAGGGTGCAAACATCACTGTCTTTATTAATAATACTTCCATGTGTCCATCATGTTCGAATGAGTGTTTGGCAATCAATCCAGCACTGATTTAACATATTGGCCAAATACCAAGAAGATGAAAGTTTTGTTAGAGAAGTTGAATTACAGTAAGTACAAACATGGTGGTATTACTAATGTGGATACTGACAATGTTAGTTACAAATATGTCGGCAGTTTCTCACTAACCATCACGGTCACTTTGAAACTTTCCACCATTTCCGGAAGTTATTCTCTTCAAATCTCAACACTGTCTCTGATTTCCAGGGTACTGCGCTGTTTTCTGTGTTTGGTTACACATCCACAAGCTCCCAGGGGACAAACAGTAATAATGAAAACAGAGGACGGCCAAACGCTCCATCCGTATGTGTATTTAACATTGTGCATAAATGGACCGTTAGGCAACTGCATGCATTGATGTTTTTTTGGATAGAAGCTGCTTCCTCTGTGGTGTCCCGTCATGGACACCATCCCTGTTTAGACTTAAACTCAAACAGACATGCTAACCTGTTCCAATGATTGCTTTGAGCCTTTAGCGCGAACTCTAGGGTTTTTTTTTTTTTTTTTTTTTTTTACCTTATTAAGTATTTCCATTGTGCACCTGGAACCAACTTGGCTGAATGCCCTTCTAGGGAGAATAACTACTATTACATTACCATTTTTAGACAGTTTGTCTGTGGACCAGTGAATCCCTAGAGTGAGAGTTTAAATGGTAACCCCTTCCAGTCTTATGCAAATCAACAACTGTAGAAGTCTTCCGAGATCTTGTCTTGTCAGATATTATTCACAACAGCAAACACTTCCTGTGAAAGACAAACTGAAGGAGTTGGAGTGTTGCATTCCATATCTAAGCATCATGATGTGGTCATAGAGGTCTCTCAGTTTCTGGGATTTTCTGGATATATCGGGATATAACCAGTTTATTGTTCCAGTGAATGTTTGTACTGATTGGGGAGAAATTCCCTCAAGGTATTCCTGAAATGTTAAGCTCAGAAGACTGGACCGATACACATGCACAGTAACCTTTAGCCTTTGTTCAAATATTTTTCAGCCTTTGAAGATTTGAATACCCCTGAAATATTGGCTCAGACCTATAACTAAATAATCTTTATGCACATGCTCCACGTTTTGGGACAGCATTACATAACACCAAATGCAGGCCTGGCATCAGTGCTACATCATTTTCAGTGGTTTTGTGTAGACGCAGATATTTCCTGAAATGACTCCGTTTTTAGGGAGCACTTTTTTGAAAATGACACAGAATAAGATCGGATAGGAAAACACACGGTTTCCTGTGGACATTGTCTGAGTCATGGGGTGTTGTTGACAAAGCTAAACATCATGACTTTCCTAAACTACTGTCGTGCTTAGTTCTTGTTCTGTGTGTTAACTTGAATCTGATGAGTGAATTATTTTTCAGGAATAAACAGCTTTGAACCAACCACAGAAACTGGCTGGTTTTGACTTAATATTTCACCTTAACAGTTTATATTTCACAGTTACACTTTCAAACCTTGGGTTCAAATTGCCTCACGACCTGAGAAGCTAAAAATGCATCTGTCTGGAAAGACCAGGACTTTAGAGGATTGTGAACAGAGCTGCAAAAGCCAGTTACAGTCACTCTTGTAATAATTGCATTTCATCATGGCTGGATTTAAAAGTAAACTTTAAAGCTGAGAGCAGAAATAATATGAAATAATAATATCCTGCCTTCTCCTTATCTGGAGTACCATAGTAATGATGTTACACGTCACCATAGTTCCCTCATTACATCTGGTTCTTGCATATGCTGAGTGAAAAAAATACATTAGCCAAGCCTTTGTGCTATTTTCAAAGGAGACAGAGTGAAACAACATGGTATGTGGTGCTAACTTCAGGCTCAACGTTAAGGTAAATCAACTTATTAAGCAAGTCATGTAGGCATCTCTCATCACTGCAGTCATTGCTAATTAAATAATTTGCACTGTTCATGCTTTGCCTCAAGATGAACGAATTAAAAACCTTTTTCCCGTGTGTGTATGTGTGTATGATTCAATTAAAAATCGGCCTACTTTCTAGAGAGCCTCTCACTGAACGTTTTTTTTTTTTTTTTGGTCCACCCATGGATGAAATTATTGGAGAGACAGCTTTCAAGTAGTTTTAGTGAAAAAAAAAAAAAAGTGGAGGCCACCCCCAATTAAATAACTTTTATTCTGAAAATTTTAATCTTTGAAAGCAGCGAGTGGCCTCTAGGATAATAATGCCAGTAGTTAATAATGACCACGTCTCTTTCTTTCCCTCTGAAGTAGATGTTCCTAATGAAACAGCAGGAGCACCACAGTGTCGCAGTGAAGCGCGTTTACCATACAATGCTTTTCAGATCTCATTGTTTAGTGAAAACTTTTGTGAGCTTCTTAATAAAAGAATCTGATCAGTTTAGGTAGGAAGTCTCATCAGTCTTTCTTTTTTCATTCTAAAAAGCAATGAATGAATGGGTCTTAGTTTTGCCTAATGCATGCTGTATTTACACCTTTTAATTAGACTAAAGAACAGCTCAGTTACAAAGAACAGACAGGGCTGAATGAATTGGAACACCATTGTAATTGAGGCAACATTTGTCTGTAGAACTTCAGCAGAACATAAGGCGTTTGAGGACAGCAGTAGTTGTATTGGGTGATGACCACATCTGAGCTGCATTTGTTCCACACTGGGTTTTGTACGAAATTCTATTTTAAC
This sequence comes from Maxillicosta whitleyi, assembly GCA_029822895.1. NCBI lineage: Eukaryota > Metazoa > Chordata > Actinopteri > Perciformes > Neosebastidae > Maxillicosta > Maxillicosta whitleyi. Next base: position 950 of record JAPSES010103308.1, on the reverse strand, counting down.
CCATACAGACCCAAATATCTGCTGACAACCGAAAGCAGCTACTGATATAAAATGTTAAATAACCGTTGATAATCCTGTCAATGCATGTAAATAATTGGTTTAAAATGCAGTTTTATATCTTTTCATGGTCATCAGATATGACCCATTTGGATGTTCAGAGACTCCATCGCATCCATTTTCTACGACATTGATTCACCAGGAAAACCCACAGTTTGATCAATAACTGGATGAAGACACATTTTATACAGTCAATGTCATATATATAAAATAAAGAAAAAGTATATATATATAAATCTTCAGAGTTGGTTCCTCTGGATCTTAGCTGTTCCTAATATTGCGGTCTTTTGGACTCAGATCCCTGATGTTGTTCCTGGTTCTGCTGAACCAGTGTCCCAGCTTGAGGGTCACTGCCCCTAGTGCCCTGATCACTACTGGTACCACTGTTACCTTCACACACACATCCTTTTGCTCTATCTTCTCTTTCAGCCCTTGGTATTTCTCAAGCTTTGAGAGAGAGAGAGAAAATTCAAGAAAATTATATAACACATGTACAAAAAGGTGAAAGGAACAGGACTTTTAGAACATTAGACCAACATCAGTGCTGCTACAGACACCTGTAATCATCCAGATGATTCCTTTGAACATCATTCCTCACATTAGTACCATTATTTCATCATTCCTTACATTAGTACCATTACATCATCATTCCTCACATTAGTACCATTACTTCATCATTCCTCACATTAGTACCATTACGTCATCATTCCTCACATTAGTACCATTACTTCATCATTCCTCACATTAGTACCATTACGTCATCATTCCTCACATTAGTACCATTACTTCATCATTCCTCACATTAGTACCATTACGTCATCATTCCTCACATTAGTACCATTACTTCATCATTCCTCACATTAGTACCATTACGTCATCATTCCTCACATTAG
>JAPSES010103286.1:0-19031 GCA_029822895.1 Maxillicosta whitleyi | reverse complement strand
AAATTTCATCAAAATCCATCCATAACTTTTTGAGTTATGTTGTACACAAACCAACAAACAAATAAACGCCAGCAAAACATAACCTCCTTGGCGGAGGTAATAATAGTGTGCATACATTATATTTATTGAAGTGAATTAGTGATGAATCTATCTCATGCATGAATCTAGAGGACCAAAAAAAAAAAGAACCAATATTTATTGTTATTATTATTATAAGTAAAAAGCCAGAATTCTGACTTATTTCTCAAAATACTACTAATATACATATCATGCCGTTCCAAATATTCCAAATCATATTTTCGGGGGCTTCAGGTCTTGGATGAGCTGAGCTCCCTTTGACTCCCTGTAGTTCATACGCTGGTTTTTGTGATCCTGTCAGAACCCAAACGTTGAATCGAAACCCCCCTCCCCCGCACTGAATAACACTAATGCTAACCGTTTGTTGAGGTTTTTGTTCAGTGGCTAAGTGAGTCTGTATCACTGTGTTCTGCTACAGCACAGAAATACAGTCCTCTGTCTCCAGGCTCCAGGCTCTTCACTGTCAGTGTCCCACTGTGTGCATCAGGCTTTGTGGCTGAAAATTTGTTTTTGCTGAAATTTCCAAAGTCGGGATCAACATTATACAGAGCTGTGAAAACTATTAGCTCCATTGTTTCTTGTGGCAGCTGTCTGTACCAGTACATCTGAACATAGGCAAGACCCTTGGTATGTTTGCAGTGTATTGTTGCACTTTCATTCATTTTGCTCCATAGAATAGGGTCCTGGTTGACATCACTCCCATCAGCTGAACCTGTGTGTAAAACAGTAGATCGTTTTAATCTTTTTCAACTTGTTAACAAACATTGAATCACAGTTTCAAGCTTTAATGTGTAGATCATGTCTAGATCTTACCTTGTATCCACACCAGTATTAACAAACTCAGAGCACCATGTGTGAAAACGTCCATGATGAGGAGTGTAGAGGCTGCAGAAGGAGTAATGCATGACATATAAAGAGCTTCAGGAGGATGTGTCACCTCAGGGGAGCTTCCCAGTTACACTTTTGTATTCTCAGAATGGCAAATACATTCTTGATTTAGCTTTTATTTATCAATATTCTTTAAATCAGATGAAAAGTGTCAACTGCCATGTGTCTTCTTGCATCATATAGTGAGTGTATAATTCAATAACAGTAGCAAACAACCTGTTAATATTTTTACTATAGTAATATATTACGTATGCTTATCATCCTACTGATAAATATGAAGGAGGTTTATATCCTTTACCTACAGAAGAGGATTAGGGCCACTGGGGAAAAAAATGAAGGTCTAATGTGGTTTTTTTTTTCTTTATTCTGACATTATATTGATTATTATTATTCAGAATTTTGACTTTTTCCTAATAATAATAATAATAATAATAATAATAATAATACATTTGATCTTAATTTTTATTTTTCCTCTCCAGTGGTCCTAATCCTCCTCCATATTTATCAGTTTTCCACGTGTAAAATCAGGCTTTGCAGATCCAGCTGGATGTCCACAGTGAAAGTCTGCCTCACATATGACTGGGCGTATTTACTGAGCTGCAGGTAGGAGTGGCGTTAACTGATCAAACATGTGATCAAAGTATATTTGTGGCCCTCGAGGCCCTTCTGCAGTATCTGAAAGAAACAGTTGTACAAACAACTCATAAGGGTTTGTGTTCAGCTTTCAGAGGATTCTCCATCACTGTGTTTTGCCACAGCGCAGTAGTACAACCCAGCATCCTCAGCCACTAGATTCTTCACTGTGAACGTCCCACTCTGAGCAGTAGGTTTAGTGGCTGAATACTTCTGCTCACTGAAGTCTCCAAAAACATGCTGTTCACAATTAATTTTATTGTTTCTCCCAGCCGCTGTCTGAACCAATACATCCGGAAGTAGTCGCTGGTCTGGGTGTGACTGCAGTTCATGGTTACACTTTCACCTGTGTTTTTCCACAGCAGAGAATCCTGGTTCACAAAACTCCCATGAATCAGCCCTGTTTGAAGAATAGTATTATTACCACAAGCAAACCTCTACACTGAATTAAACTTTAGATTCTCTTAGTTAGTTAAAGTAATAACACCTCGGTGATGTGATTGTATTACCTGTGGTCCACAGCAGAAAACCTGACAAGATGAGTGGGCTTTGTTTGATGATGACACTATCCATGTTCTGACGCAAACTGCCACAGTCTGACATCTACTGCAGATGCAGAGATGCGGTGTGGAACCTGCCGTATGCCACTCCCACCTACGTATCTGTACTGTATCTTGGTAAAAACACTCAAATGTGTCACATGTGAGATAGACATGAGCATCCAGTCAAATGATAGTACTTTTTTTTTGTTTTGTTTTGATAAAAGTATCTACTAAAGTAAATGTTGATCCACTAATCCTACATGTAAATAATTGATACAAAATATTGTTTTTCAGGTTTTCATGGGAATTACATGTGACCCGTTTAGAGGTTCAGAGGCTCTGTAGTGAACATGAAAACACCCTCATCTTCTACAACATTGATTGAATGGAGTTGGATCAATGTCAGTGGATGGAGACACTGAGTTTATGTTCAGTTAATGAGACATTTTGCAAAGAAAAAAAAAGTCACTTTTTCTCAACTTTACACTGTACATTTATCAACATTTAGGTGATTAGTACTATGTATTATATTAAATGTTGAAAAGTACCTGATTTTCATTGAAAAAACTCAAAATACAGAACATAATATGACAGTTAATGGTGATAAAGCACTTAAGGACGGTTAAATATAGAGAAAAATTTATTTGGGAACTGACTCAAATGTCACACTAGGTCTTTATTGGTTAAATTTAAAGTACAAAAAACAAAATAAAACATTCTTTTTAAATATGTTATGGATATGGTCTGAGAATATCTCATCAAGAGTGTAGTTGATGGTTATTTTAAAACGTTTAAGAGAGAAACACAAAGGGCTGGGTTATTAAAATGAAAAACTAAAAATGAATCTAGCTGTAAATAAAAAAGTATTAACTGAAACAACTACAGAAACATTAGAAGGAATAATAAAAATAATAGAATTTCAATTAAAATCAGCTTAGTTTTAATTTAGTGTCAATGGTTTGTGGTGAAAAACAATGTAATGTTGTTTTACTCACTTTTTTTCCCTATAAATAATGATTTTATATATTGTTTGTTTATTTATTTGTGGTTCCGTTTCTGAATAATATTTCGACCTGCAACTACTAAACACTTAATTACTTTTTAATTTGTTGTGTCTGAGTTCTGACAGATTTCTTTGGCTGCTGATAAACAGGTTGTCCAGTAGATGGCGCTTTGTACTTATTTATGCACAGACAATAACGTCTAACTTTTCACACATTTTCTAACTATTTTAACTGAATCTGAATCTTTTTGGAATTGGTAACTAATTTCTAATATCATAGGTGTTTGTACTTGATTTGTATCATGGGAAATGGTTTCTGTGCTGCTGAGCTTTCAGAGCATCCTAATAAATCTAGAGAAAAACAATATTTTATATATTTATATGTTTGATTTTACAGAAATATTTTCAGTAGAGTTCAGTACGGACATGTCATGAATTATTAAACACTGCCTTTGAGTCAGGCTGTAGAATGTAGCAGACCTCATTCACATTCTGATTAAATTCTGCCCCCTGGTGTTTTAAAGAACTTGATCCGGTTTCTTGGCCCATCTCCCTCTGCGGTTTCTACAGACATCATACTGAATGACATATCTATTCATGCAGCTGTGACTGGTTTTCACAGACATCACTTCAGAGATATGTGAGATTTCACAGATCAATCTTGAACAGCAGAGCATATGCAACAAATTCAGGGAACCATGGTGATAGTGTTCCATGAGGGGGACCGGAGCACCTGTCCTACCTGATACAACTGATACTTTAACAGATACATGTAACCTTTAATTCTACTTAATGTAGCAGAAAGTGAAACCTTGTCACATCTGGTTTTATGATTTTCATTAAAAAAATATAAAAAAAAAAAATCTGCTCTAAAGGAAAATAAATGTAAGAAAGTAGTAAGATAATTAAAATCATATGCATGAATTTGGGTTTAGTCGTAGCTTTGTATTATTTTTCAGGCTATATTCAGTTTTATTGATTGAAGATGTTGACCCACACAAGTAACAGTTATTTACACAATTGACAGTGACATGTTTTGGTCATAAACCAACTACAGCAGAACAACATTTGTGCCAGAAACAAATCTAAATGTCATGTAACCCTCTGTAATTATAAGTGATCTAAAATCAGACTGAATCTAAATCACCATAACTGAAAAATACATACTTGCCCATAAAGTTGGAATAACTTTGTTTTCAGACACATTCTCCCTTTTTTTCTTATTTATACACATCACTGAATACTTGTTATCAAGTGCAATGATTCCACAGAGGCCCAGTTACACTTTATCTATCAAGAATGAATCATATTGTCACAATAATTTCATGGCAGAAGGTAAAATATCTTATTCCAACTCTAAAGGCAACAGTGTATGTATGCATGTAAGAGACCTCAGTTTGTTTTTTTACTGTTACTGTTAGTAATCATTATAATCTGCCCCTGAAATGTCTTAATTCCCATACAACATAACAATAAAATGGTTACAAAATGCCTTGATACATGTAATAGAAATATGTTTGCACTTGTGAGTCTAGTGGGAGAACACATTCCAGAGGGAGAGGGATGCACCGTGAAATCCAGTAGCGATGTTTTATCTTATTGTTTGGCCAATACTCATGTACACGCAGCTTTGGAGATAATTATTAAACAACCTGTAATGTTCAAGAGAAATTCAGTTTGACAGATATTGTATTATGGGTCGACATTCAGGTTGATAAATGATTCTACATTGTTCTTGAACACCAGATGTTCTTTATTTATCTGCTAGTATTTGTTAATTTATCTGATCAAATATTCCTTTAAATTTGTAAAGCAAAAATTGTGTGTCTTATGGCAGAAGTTTTGCCTAATAATTGCACATGAAAAAGTCCTGATGGCTTCACAAAACACATTTATGACAAATGCTGTCTTTTCACTATTGTAATACAGTCACAGAACAAATTATTAGACCACCCTTGTTTTCTTCAATTTTTTGTTCATTTTAATACCTGGTACAACTAAAGGTACATTTGTTTGGACAAATATAATGATAACAACAAAAATAACTCATAATAGTTTAATTTCAGAGCTGATATCTATAGATTCTCCATGTTTTTCTTGATAATAACCAAAATCACTTTAGTTCTCACATCAATATCTATGTCATTGTACTGACAAAAACAGTGCTTTTAGGCATTGTTTTATTTTCTGTCTGTTTTAGTCACATGATACACACAGGAGTTGGTACTTAATTGCATAACTGTTGTTTCTGATTGTCTAATAATTTTTACTTTGACTGTATTTGATGGGCCTTTATCTGTGAATACAGCACACATTCATAGACGCATTGTTTCAATAACCTGGTTTAATGTTACAACATTTATTTGTAATTTTTTTGGACACATAACATTAGCAAATCCAGACTTGACCAATCAGCTAAAGCAACCCCAGATCATAGTCACTGTCCCCACAAGTTTGCACTGTAGGCACTATGCATGATGGGTAATCACTCTATCCACCTCTCTTTTTACCCTGGAACAGGGTCAGTCTGGACTCATCAGACCACATGACCTTTTTCCTCTGAAACACAGTCCAGTCTTTATGCTCTCTATCAACCTTTAAGGAATCAGAACATAATCACTGCATTAGTTAAAGAACTTGTTGCAGCTGAAACTAAATAATAACTGCAGTAAATATCCAATGGAAGTCTTCTCCTTTTTCTTTTCAGGGAAAAAAAAAGGTTGATTGGAAGAAATTCAATCATAGAAATGTATAAAACAACATTTGACGTAACACAGTTAGATCAGATTAACATCGACCGCTGCTATCAGCCTTATTTACCAATGGGCCAATGGGAGTCAACAAGGCGAATACTGGCCGATACCGATGCGTCTGATCTACTGGTGCATCCCTACCTCCAACACTGTGACTATGACCGTGACCAGTAACGGTTGGATGTTTGATCAAGTAAAAGTGTTGAATCCAATGTTATTATGCAAAGGGATTCCTTCTGCTCCTCTGAACTCCTCTGCGATATCATCAAATGTGTGACCTTTAGTCTCTGGAAGTCGTATCCATGTGAAGGTGAAGGCGAACAGAGCCACGGTCATGAAGAGGAGGTAGACGTACGCTCCACAAATTTTCTGTGTGTGGGAGAGACGAAGGGATTATTTTATTGAGGTATTTTTATTTTATTTTTCTTTTGAGAGTCCCAGATGGTGTAATAGCAAATGAAGAGTTACATTCACAAACTGATGAGGTGGAAAAGGGAAAGAAGGCAGCCATAAAAATCATTAAAAAGCTCATATATTAAAAACAAAAGGAGGAAAACAAAAATGTTGGTGTTGATTTGGTTCCATGGACTTTGTTTCAGCTTGGCTGCAATCTCTGCTGTTCCGTAGCCAGCAGATGTTTCCTGTGTTAACTGTTAATTTAATTACTATTATTTCAGCCTCATTTTAGATGATTTAGCAATAAATTTATATATATTCAACAGATTTGGGTCTGTAGATGTGTATTCATATAACAAATTGAACAGATTTACAGCCTGTATTTAACAGCCATGTCTCTGAGGTGTAAGGAATCTGGCAAAAGCAAACACAAAATCCACAGCATAAGTTTAGCACATTCGTGTAGCGCCCAGACCAGTAGCATTTACCCACCAGTAATGGAGGGAAGAGGAGTGCCAGAACAAACTTCCCTCCCCAGTTGAGCATGCTGGTAAAGGCCATAGCGATGGGTCTGCCCGGTTGGTCGAACAGCTCAGCAGCGATAAACCAGGAGATGGGCCCGGGGCCGAGCTCGTAGGCTGATATGAGGCAGAACACCAGCAGGACCTGCAGGATCCGCAGCTCTGGGACCAGATGCTGCAAAACAGAATATGTTACTTTTATTAGTTCGACAGGTATTATGGTATTTTTTGAAGAAATATGTCCAGTATTGAAATCCACGGTACTTTTCAATTCAAGTTGCAATTTATAGAATCTTCATTTTAAAATAGAGAATTAAAATCTTCATCTAAGTGTGATTAGAAATGCATCTTATCCATTTATTAATTTTTCTATTTTCCAGAACCTCTTACTCCTCATGGGGGTTGTGGGGTGCTGGAGTCTATGGGTGAAGGTGGGGTACACCTGGGATGTGTTGTCACTTCATCACAGGGCTGACAGCAGGAAACTAACCTAAAACTTTTACTTTAACCCATTATTGGGCAAGTGACTATTTTTGGTCATTTTCACATTAAAAGACAGCGACAGTAATAGTTTCCGTGAGGACAGTGAGTCAACAATCTCAGATCCAATGTGGTCTACAGGGTCTGTAAGGTCCACCTGTGCATGAACAGTGAGTATACCTGCTTTGTTAGGTACCATGAAGTAATGGTACTAATGTAATGATGAAGTAATGGTACTAATGTAAGGAATGATGATGTAATGGTTCTAATGTAATGATGAAATAATGGTACTAATGTAAGGAATGATGAAGTAATGGTACTAATGTGAGGAACGATGACATAATGGTACTAATGTAAGGAATGACGCTCAAAAGGATCATGTGGATGTGAACATGTGCCTGGATCAACATTTATGTTGGTCTAATGTTGTAAAAGTGATGTTGTATTGTTTTAAAATACATGTTTCTTTCACATTACTTGTGTGTTTATATATGTATATATATATATTTCTCGTATATACTTAAGAGGAAGAAGAGGAGGAACTTTAGTTATGCACCAAAGACGAGCAAATTTACATCCCAAACCAAGCAGCTGTTCTGAGCCTGTTTGGGTATTTCCAAAAGGATCTTCAGTCCAACTAAAGACAACACAATCTGTTCTATAAAACATGCCAAATGGTGGTGACTGGTGGTTTTACTGCAGCTTGTTTCTTACCAAGGACTTACAAAAAAAGAACAGCTAAATGTGCTTTACTGTAAACTAGGGCCTCACATTAATAGAATAACTGATGCTAAAATATGCTTTTTTCCCATTACATATACATACACTTACATATGGTATATTTTGATAAATATAGAAAGATGAATGAATCCATTTGGGGGTAAATAATAATAATGAAATTTTGACTGATGACACTTCACCATAAGGATTAATTTTCAGTTTGAACCATCTTTTCCTAGGACACAGTGCTATACACTGTACACACCACTGCCCATTAAATTGGAATAATTCAGTTTTCAGATACATTCCTCTTTTTATTCCCATTTATAAACATCAGTAATCATCTTTGACCTGATGCAATGATTCCATAATGAATCCTTCATAAAAAATTTCTATCAAGATGTCATCATTTCATGAGAAGAGGGAAACAGAAAATTTATTCCAACTTTAAAGGCATTTGGTTTCAGCACCAAAAGAGTGGGTGATGGCTGTAACTAATCTTGTAAAATGATGTTTGAATTGAAGTTTGACTGCATTTACGCTGAGTGCCTGTTGAAATTAGTGTTTTACCAAGAGCATTACATCATAAATTGCCTCTTTACACAGTTTCCTCTATTGGCTGTTTTCAAAGTTATGAATCAGTACTCTGCCAAAACATGTCCTGATTAATTTAATTCCATTGTTTCAGTCATTTTTCTGGTATTTCTTTGGTTTTACATTTGTCAGATTATATTATATTATTAAAACAGGAACTCTGCGCAAAGAACTATAACTTCACCGTAAATAAAATGTTCTTACCAGGACAGAGTCAACTATGGTCATGAGTAAATTGCACACTGCTATGGAGATGAAACCAGTCAGAAGCAGGCGCCTCCTTCCTGCCCTTTCCATCAGGAAGAACTGGAGAGGAAAAAATAACACAGCAGACACTTTTCTTATATTTTCTGTCATGGTAAAACCAGAATGCAACACTATCCTGCGGTGGTTTAAGCTGTTAAATCATTTATGAATACAAAGTGGCAACACTAAAAACGTTTATCCAAGATTTTGGTGTAATATTTGGTACAATCCACAAAATAACATTGTGGGTTGTACAAAATAACACTAAACTGACACCATTTATATTGTAAGTAGATTAATCTTTCACTGATGACAATGTCCAGTCACTGAGGGACGAAGTTGTCCACGTAGTCAGAATCAGAACGCCATAACTAACATCACTGCTGAATATTAAAACCACATATGAAGGAAATGGGAATCTGTAAGGTACATTGTACTCACAGCCACCAAAGTAAAGGCCACATTGACAGCCCCCACACCCAGAGTCAGATATTTGGCCTCATCAAACTTGGCCTGAAACATTCTGGTGGAATAATTGATGATCTGGGGAAAAAGTGACAGTATATGAATTTTATTTCAGCTTGGTGTTTCATACAGCCCTGAAATTTAACAGAGACCTAGAGGAGTGTTCAGCTACAGGATAAACTACTTTTAATATTTTACGAAGTCATGACCTTAACTCGTAAAGAAAGAGTTGCTTTTGTGGCACTTCTCAACTTAATTTTTCTCTATAACCTTTCTTAAGTGATTTGTCACTGGTCATTATAGTATTATTCTCTGTATTTTGCATTTTTTCAGTAAAAATTATGTATTTTTCTATATTTAATTTACTAATCATGTAGATGTTCACAAAATGGTCAGTTTAAAGTTGAGGTTTGATGTATGAAGAACAGAGATAACTAATGAAAAAGTGACTTTCAGCAAAGATGTCAATAACTGAATGTTAATACAAGTGTGTCCATCCATTCTTGTTTATTAAACTCCATAAGTTTTACTGGTGACTGAATGTCGTAGAAGATGATGATGGTGTTTCTACGTTCACAACAGAGCCTCTGAATGTCCAAATGGGTCATATCTGCTGACCATGAAAAGATAATAAACTGTATTTTACACCAATTATTTCAATGAATTAATAGTTTTTTGGCTCAGACGTTATGAGACATTTTAGATCAGTAGTAGATTTTGGTTGCCAGTGGCTGTTTGGGTCTTTATGGGTTAACAATGCAAATGTTACTTGATTAAGATGAATTTTTACTAAATAATGTAAAAGACTGACGCTTTCACACAACCCACCGCATTAAATCCAGACAACTGGCTGCCCAAGTTGACGATGAGCACAATAATAATTGGCTGCCTGTAGCTACGTTTCCTAAAAAACTCGCTGATGGTGACGCCGGCCTGTGTGCGTCTGGCCTCTTCCTTCATCTCTTCCAGTTCAGCAAACATCTTGTCTGTGCAGCCTCTCAGCCTCTGTAGAGCTGCAGGGTTAAAACAACATCACCCATAAAACAGTATTGTACTTGACTACAAGAAAGTATAAAGCAGTGCACTTCCATGTTTGGATTCAACAATAAATGTATATGCTAGAACTAATGCTTCACTTATATACATCTGCAATTTATGGAAAAGTAATTTAACAACTATAAATAATCTCCATAGTGGAGTGGAGTGAAGTGGAAAAAATATAACCAGCAAAAAAAAAAAAGAAAAAAGAAAAAAAAAAGTCCCATACAGCCCTCTGCTTTGGTCTCCTCTCCCCGGTTGATGAGCAGGTACCGTGGGCTCTCGGGACAGAAAGGCAGGACCAGGTACTGGGTCAGAGCAGGGATGAGGGACAGGGACAGCATCATGGCCCAGTAGCGCTCTGTACCCAGAACAGTCTCCAAACCAACCACCTGCAGCAAAAAAGATTTATTTATAGGACGTATTCAAAGCCTGTACTTACATATGTGATGGATGTAATTTACTTCATCTACAGAGACCCTCAGGTTTCACCAATGACGATAATAATTGTCTAATCAGAGTAAGGGGTTTCCCTGATCCGGCCAAATTAGAAGTAATTTTCAAGAATGACTCCTTGAAAAAAAATACAGACTTTGTATTTTTGAAGAGAATTTCAATGTAAGCCTATGCGAGTCAGGACTTTTTGGTGGTACAACTTAGTACAACTTTAAGGTATTTCCACATTGGCTCCTTTTCACTGCCTTGATCCTTGCCCCTGGAGTCAAAAACATACTGTCCATGTAACTGAGGGTGAAGTTGTGGTGTATGAAGATGGATAGTAAGTTTCTTTCGGCTTTTCCTTTCAGGGGTCGTCACAACAAACCCTTTTTTAAAAAAATTTTTTTATGTCTGATGTCCTTCCTGACATAACTCTCTGTATTTATCTGAGCTTGGGACTGGCACAGTGGGGTAACTGCCCCCTTGCTTGTGGCTATACATTATAGGGATGTACAGCATTAAGGGCTTTTCCCAAGGGCCAACCTGGGAACTTGAAACGGCCATCTACCGCTCCAAAGCCAGTAGCGTAAACCACTAAGCTACCCAGCCGATGGGGTATGGAGATAGATGATTCGGATAAAACTGAAGCCTACTACACTCAGCAAAACCTAAAAATTCAACATAAACATAAAGTACTGTCCTCACCAGTGTTCAGGAAGTAATTTTCAAAAAGTACCTTTGTTTGTGACTTCTCTAAAAAGTAATCCATTACGTTAGCTAGTTACCCTCGATGGAAACATTACTCGTTAATTTTAGTTTACTTTTATGTTGCTCGACTTTTGGTAGAACCACATATTTGTTCCTAAATGTGTAGGGCTAGGGGTGTCAAATTCATTTTAGTTCAGGGGCCACATTCAGCTAAATTTGATCTGCAGGGCCAAAAAAAAAAAAAAAAAACCAACAAAAATAAATAAATAAATAAAATCCGATTTGATAAATTTATATAATTTATTACATAAATAACACAAAGATGCATAACGAAGATTTCAAAAGACTTTAGAAGTGTATATTGGTTCCAAATATTAGGAATATAAAATTAAAATTATAATTGACATAAACATATCCTTAGATCTTTACGGTTTCCGCATCCGGTTCATCTGGAGGTCATCTGCGCCCTTACCTGTAATGCTAATGCAGACTGTGGAGTAGAATCTGCGGATATGGCCAGTTTTTTTCCGTTTTGAGAAAGGACAAATATTACGAAGATATGGTAAGAAATATAACACCCGCCCACCTCATTTTACTCTTATTCACGTTTTTTCTGGTTTTAAAACGTCATATCTCCGGTTGTATTTGATCTATCAACATCAATTAAAAGGTGAGAGAGTGTTTCAAGTCCGCACCTTCCCCAACGGTCTACCTGACCAACGTTTGATGCTACGACGATGTTGCATTATGCCACGTGACTCAATGGGGCCATGACCGCGGACCCTTAAAGGTTGATTTAGTTCCTGCCGCTTTTCGACTACTCGACTCTACTCGGTATTCCTGTGGTGCTTTTCCACTTACACGGCGGGACCAGCCCATCTCGGCTCGACTCGTTACTCTGACACGGCGCGTTACTTCCGTGTCGTTTGCTCAGAGTTGCCGAAAACTTGTTCTTTGCGTATTTTCTCGTCTGGATTTTTTTTAATGTCCGCCATCAAACACTGAATCTACGCGCTCGTCTATGGTGCCGTTTTGTTCTGTCATAGTGTGGATTCAGGTATCGCTATTTACTGTCTACTCTCATTGATTTTTGTAAATCGGCGGGTCACTGAGAAAACTGTCTGACCAATCAGTGTCTGCAGTTGTCGTGACGTCACGTTTTGGTGTCGGTTCCAACATTTGGAACCTCGACTGAGGCGGTACTAAAAAACTAGTAGGTATTGGGTGCCAGATTCCAGGGTCCTTTTTCGTAATGGAAAAGCGAAAGTCGAGTAGAGTAGAGCCGGTAACATTTAGTGGAAAAGCGCCATAAGAAAAGTAATGTTGTGCCAAATTGAAAAAGGAACTAGAAATTACACTACTTATTACAAAAAACTAAACTGTAACATTACTTAGAAACTCGTTACACACAACACCGGACCTCACCATTCCCACCAGGATCCCTGAGGCAAAGGACACCTGGTTGAGTGTAGCGAAGGCCCCCCTCAGGTTGGTGGGGGATACTTCCTGGATGTAGAGCGGATTAAGACTCATCACTAGTCCACAGAACAGACCGAACACCAGCCTGCCCAGGATGAGAACCTCAAATGACTCGCTGGCTTTAGAGGCAAACATCAGACACGCTCCCACCACAGACAGACAGTTCACAATCAGGATAGAGTTACGCCTGAAGGAACAGATCAGAGATGAGAGATGAAAAGCTGTAATGGGCTATACAAAGATAAACTGGTGCTTTTTTTTTTTTTTTTTTTTACCTGCCATAGGAATCTGCAAGGTGTTTGACTCCCAGTGAACCAAGCAAAGCTCCAAAGTCTTTAATACTGACAGAAAGCGACCACAGTAGAGTCAGGCTGTGATCCGGTAGCGTCTGGTTGTGTCTGGCTCTCCAGGTGTGGTTAAAAAACTCCTCAATAATCTGGACAGTTGTAAAAAAAAAAAAAAAAATGTGATCAGTAGATAAGATAAGATACTTTATTAATCTCACAGTGGAGAAATTTACAGTTACAGGTTCTCAGAGAACACACAGTAGGGGTGCAAAAAAAAGATTCAAAAGTGCATGCAGTGAGAAATCAAACATAAAATATAATATAAAATACAATAAGGTAGAAACTCTCAAGAATTATTATATACAACTATACAAGTATCTTTGTCATAGTGCACCGCAGATTGATGTGATGTGATGGTTTGTTGTGTGTGTGTGTTATTACTTCTACTCAAAGAATATCCTAAGACTTGAGTGTAAAACTCTTATTCCACTCTCAATACACACTCATTACTTGTCAGAAAATGATCTGAAACTCATTAAAATGATTAAAAATGTAGAAAACCTATTGATACAGAAGGTTAAGTGTCAAAGGTTTGTAAGAGTTCAGTTCAGACTACCTGTGAAAACCCAGAGGGAGCTGGGCCTGGAGCTGAGCCAGAGTTTCAGGGAAATGTTAGTTTATTCAGTGTTTTATAGAAGCTGTGAGATATTTGTCTGATGGTTCAGCAGATTTTTTTGGCATTCCTCTCACATGAACAGTGGCTGTAACTGTCAGAGAGATTGTTTTTTTGTTGGTGAAGTTTATTTTTATGTATTTTTCATATATATATATATATATATATATATATATATATTTTTTTTTTTTTTTGTGGAAAAATCAATGAAGTCAATTAAAATGGTCATAAAATATATCATAAAAAGCAGTAAAACTGGTGAAATTGAGTTAAAAAAAAAACCCCAAAACATACCCGTATAACATTATTTGCTTTGGAATTAATAGTTTATTGTGTGGATTACATGAACAGCACAGAAATGAGTGAAATACAAATAGATAAGGTCAGAGACGCTACAGCTCCAAGACAATATTAACTCTACACATGGTTGAAGAGGTACAAAAACAGTTAATGATGTTTGTTGTTTATGCTGTATTTAATATTTTTATGTGCTTAGTTGGACACTGTGGCGTGTTTTAGACATTATATTTGACATTTATTGAATGATCTGCTTTTATATTGGCATGTTGGGACCTGTTTATTACCTGGCATTAGCATATAGACATTCAGATACTGGAGTTTGCATTCATTATTAGGATTTTGTGTTCCTTCGTATTTTTCATGGTGTCTTTGAAAGAGCGAGACAAATAAATGTTGAAAAGACAGCAGTATGCAGCGTGACCTTTGTTCTGTTGGACCAGTGTAGCTCCAGTGGCACTTGGTTAGATTTTTCTATACTGGATTATGTTTTGGATTATTGTTCTTTGCTTTTCTTTTTAGTCTATTTTTATAACTACACGTTGCATTTTATGATTGTTTGATATGTATATTTATGTCTGGATTTTTACGTACAAGATGTTTAGAAAAGAGAGATCAGATCCAGTCGGTCATCACACTGCGTTTTTTTTTTTTTTTTTAAACATATCGAATATAAAATATAGCTAAGTAGTTTATCAAGTATAATCAGTCATTCCCCCTCTCACCTTGGCAGGAGCGTTGACGTTCCCGGTGTGGTAGCCGATCTGCAGGGAGCCGAGTACTGCTGCCAGAATGGAGGTCAGGAGTGTGGGTGTCATATGGCTCTGCAGAAAAATGAGCAATGATACGTGTTTGTGGGACATAATATAAATTACACAGAATGCAAAAATACTCTATTACAAGGCAGAATGTGTATACTTCTGACTGTATTAGTGGTAAAGTATTGTATAGCATCATCAATACAAAATATAACAGAACAGCATCTTTTCTAAATAACATTAGTTCATTAAATTTAGACACAAACGTACAAGATGTGGATGTTAAAGTCCTTTTAGTTCAGAGGCCGCATACAGCCCAATTTAATCTCAAACCAACTGGACCAGTACCATAATAGCATAATAATATAATGACAACTCCAATTTTTTCTCTGCTTTAGTGCAAAAAAGTTAAATTGCAGTGTAAAAATTTTTACATTTACAAACCATCCTTTCACAAAAATTGTTAATAACCTGAAAATGAACCATAACCAACCTGAACTTTCTTAAATGGGTCATATTTTGCTAAACCCACTTTTATTAGTCTTGGGTTCATTTATTTGTCTGGATGCTAATAATTCCAAATGTTTGACTTTGAACCCTCCAGGTGCTGCAAAGCTATCTTTATATTTATTTTGGCAAAAATGGAGTGGATTTCTACAACCTGTTTTAATTCCTTCTGAATTTGTTGTGTCTATAACTAGCCTAATTATGTCATGACATTTGCACATATAAGGTCAAGACTTCCAATGAACATTTCTCCGAATACAGAGAAATGGGACAGAGCAGCACGGTCAACAATCTGGAGGGGGTGGGGTGTGAAGTGACTCATTTGGATTTAAAGGGCCAGCGCTTAAAACGACCTTTCTGGTGTCATCAGTCAGAAATAGGGTTAAAGATGGACCTGTGGAGGTCAATTAATGATGAATTCAGACCCAAACAGAGCATTGACAGTTTATGTAGACCACAGGGAAATGTTTTAAAAATGCATAATTCCATTTTTAAAAAAAAGTAAAGAAAAATATGACCCCTTTTTACAAAGAAAAGTACAATTTTAACAAATTATGCCTCAGTTCTTGTACAATAGGATTTGCAGATTACAGTGTCTCTACAAAAAATACACAACATTTAGTAACAGGCATCCCAACTGAAAAATATAGCATTTAACTTTATAATCAAAACACCTTCCTAAGACTACCTCATAAGTCATTTTTTACCCTCGGCCCTCACTGTAGGGTATTGTCATCAGTTCGTCATCCGTCTGTCCGTCCATTCATCTGTCTGTCCATCTATGTGTGAAAACTTTGGTGTGGACTGAAGGACGAGGGTTTTCAAGTGCAGGCACATTATGTTTACACTTTGTAAATTCTTCCGTTTAGTGGGTGGTTAGTGGTTTTGGCCCACAGGCCATATGTTTGACACCCCTGACATGAGCTGTCTACTGAATAAGACTGCACGATTTAGGCAAAACTTGTGATATGTGATATGTATGCATTGCATGTACAGCATTACGGTAACAATAATATTGTGATATTTCTCGTTCGTCTAAAGAAATACCAAATGCATAAGAAAAGTGTTCCTTAACAATGTTAAAATGAGACAGTTGTTTATATGCTGATTCAGTTATTTATCATTTAAGATAAAATACTGAACTACTACAATCAGTTACACAATTCTGTCCAAAAACCTGGTGAAGCTTCTACCATAGACCTTCAGACACAGAGTCAAATATTTTGTCATTTTATTCACATTTAATAATGTGTAAATGACATGGATGTATTTCATAATAATAAAAGTGCCACCATGTAAGAGCTTTAACCAAATAATATTCCATTGCTTGCCTGGTTTAGTAAATACAGCATTTCTTTAATTGTTCAGGTCTTGCCCAAAGTTATGCTCTGAAAATATTCACATCTTTTCAACATTAATAACATGTAAACTTATGTTCAACCAGCAGCAGTAGCATTATTTCATTTTTTTTTTTGCTAGAAAAACTAGTATGTTAGTGATAGAGAAAACCACTGTGGCATCCCATGGTGTGTAAAACAGAAAGTTAATACAAATAAAATAACATAAATTATTGCGCGCCTTTGTGATGTGAATATTGCACACTGGATATTTACTACGACTACTGACCCCTACAGTTCTCCCGCATAAGCCTCCTTATGACTCCATGTGGAATGACAGGGACTGCAGTATTTTCACACTTTGACAAGATATACAGAATATTTAACACATGGGAGTATAAGAGCTCCTTCTGTTCTACTATGGAAGAACATCAAAAACAAACTCACCTCTTGGAACGCCATTTTTTTGGGGTGAGACAGATTATCGCTCCGTCAAGATGCAGGTGCATTTATGTTCTTCTGACTTTGTCTCTACTGTAACGAGGTTAGAAAATATTTTACAAAGAAAAAGAAAGCGGCACATGTAAAAGAAATAACTAAAAAAAAAAGGAGCTAAAAAAGGTAGAAATCATAATAAGATGTTGGAGTCATTAATGAAAGTGAAGAATGATAAATGGAAAGAGTAGATTAATAAAATTAAGTTATTATAATTAATTATCTTATATGTGAGAATTTGGGAATGTCAGACAATTGTTAAGACTAAGAGACACTGTAGCTCTGTGATGTTTGGAGAAATAAATATATTGTGATGAGGGTTCCATACTAGAACCTGTCCTTGGTATATAATCTTAACCCTTTTACCCCCCTCGTGTCTGTGGTGAGCGTTCTGTATGATTTATTTCAAATATTTATAAAAATTTTTGCTCAATAGTAAAAATTAGTAAATATAAAAAATATGCTGATAGATTAGACCTTGTTCTGTTGGTAGACATCTGAGCATGCTCAGTGCACCCCCAGCTGCTGATGTGATGGAGGGCAAAACACGGAGCAGTGACTGACACCGACTCACTATAAAAATAGACAGTTTTGCCGGTTTTTTTTTTAAACATAATTTTCCTTGACATTTTTTTTTTTTTTACTGTTTGCAGTGTTGTCATGAGTCTCCTTGATTTTTATTTATTTATTTATTTTTTTACTGTATTTTTACAGAGTTTTAACCTTGTAACTTGTAGAATTCAAACATGTATCAAAAAGTAGCTGGACTGATTTAGAGAGAAAAAAAACCCAACTGGGCCAAAATTTTTATATAATACTTGTTGTTCAGTGTGTTCCACTTCACAGTTCATGTTCAACATCCTAAATCTCTTATTAATGTACAATCAGGGCCTTATTTAGTAAAAACTTGTAAAACTTCAATTCCTCTTTGTTTTTTTTTTTCTGTTTTTCACCCTGTTTTGATCCTAAAACACACAATAAAATGAAAACACTGAAGAAAATAACACAAGCACATACTCACCCCAGCTTTTATGACACTTCTGCAGATGCAAATTCGCACCAGTGCATTTACCTGGAATAATGTCTCAGGGGTTAAAGGGTTAAAAATACTGTTAATACTGGTACTACATCAACAACACTGCCTGTAAACAGTATAGAGCTGCTAAAATGAACACTATTTTATTAACACAAATAATATCCATGTTCTCACCACTGTTCCTTAGAGTTGTACATCAGTCCCTTCAATGTGTCTGGACTCCAGATATGACTGTGGAAGTTTTCTATACACACACACGCACAAAACCAGACCCGTGAGCACACTGATGAAGTCGCACCAAGCTGGTGAATTTGGGGCAGCCCTGACAAAATGGCAGCCACGGGCCCCCTTTGGTTCTCATGGACCAGGTGATTTACATCCCAGTGTTCCAACTGACCGGAGATCAGCTAGGACCACAGCGTACATTAATACAATAAGAAACCATAGAACTGTTCCTGGATCAGATCAAATGAAAGCTTTTTTTTAAATGTAAAATAATGCAGGTTTTTAGTGACAACACACCTGGATTCTTTGTGTGTTTGTGTGTTTATGTAACATCCAAAGTGTCACATATTTCAGCTATTACGTGAAAACCTTGCATTGCCAACTCTCCGTCCAAGAACTATGAATTTTTTTTTTGGGAGGGGGGGGGGGGGGTG
>JAPSES010103223.1:7660-19057 GCA_029822895.1 Maxillicosta whitleyi | reverse complement strand
TACAGTTTTTGTATGAAAGGTGCTATACAAATAAAGTTTATTATTATTATTATTATTATTATTATTATTATTATTAACTAATAAAGGCATTTTAAAATCAGAAGAGAGTGTCTAGGTATTTATATGTTTTGTACAAAGTATTGAACGTTATGATAAATGGACATGAATCACTATGAAAATACAGTATGTAGAAGGAAATTCATTTGGAAGTCAATAAAAACAACCTCCACATGTTTCAGAAATAAAACTGAATGTACAGAAATTGAATATAAAATGCTAGATCAGATATAAAAGCACACACTGTATATGCGTAATTATTTCTCTACTGTTAAGAATAAAAGGTAATTGTCGCAGTAGACGTAGGTTTAGTCTCAAATGCTCCGGTCACCGTGGATCTTCAGGGCGGAGCGTAGGACAGACACTTCATTAAATATGTTTAACCTCAGAGAGCAGAAGTCCCTCTGCCTTTCAGAATATACCCTCTGTTACATTAGCCTGGGCCAGACATTTATTTTGGGATGGCTCTTTCATTCATCCTGGTTTGATGTCAGCATGATACTGGGCTCAAAAGCACCTTCTGGTGAAAATTACCATTTATGTGCGGCACAAAACGAAACATACCTGTATTACTCAAGTGTATTAAAGGAGTAATATTTAGTTTAGCTTAGTTTTTTAAATGTAATTATTAATTTTCAAACATTTCCTTATGGTCTACATAAACTGTAAACGCTCTGCTTGGGTCTGAATTCTTCATTAATCCAACTCCATTTTCATATTTTTATTCCTATTTTTATTTTTTAAGTAATGACTACAGAAGGGCTGTTTTGAGCGCTGGCCCTTTAAATGCAAGAGTCACTTTATGCCCCGCCCCCTCCAGGTTGTTGACTGTACTGCTCTGATCTGTTCAGCCACTTGTGTTTGTTAATACAACCAATAACTGAAGTGCTGCTGCTGACAAACAATTATGGCGTATTATTCAGTAGTGGTGTGTAATACTGCGTATTTTAGTATCGATCCGATACCAAGTAAATACAGTGGCAGTGTCGCCAATATCGGTACAGATAGTTTTCAATAATGAAGGTGGATGCATCATCAACTTGCCAAATCTCAATTATTTTTCGTGACCTTTAATTGTTTTGTGATGGGGTTTTTTTTGTTTTTTTTTAAATTATTATTAAATAGTTAAAACCCAGGACAGAACTAGGGCAAAGTTTATAAGTAAACAGAAAATACTTTACAGCCAAAATAAGGTTTCATCAGAAGCAACAAAACAGTAACAAAACATTTATTCCCCATACGTGGTCAGGTCTTGACCGTTTTTTTCTTAAATTAACAAATTGCACAAAATCACCAGAAAACAAATTAAAACAAACATTTATTTTTCCCAGGTACTGCTCAGAAACTGCAAAAACAACAATTAAGTCAAAATGATCTGCACCTTTTAACCCTTGTATAATTTATTCCTCTTGCTGTTTTCTCACGTTCAGCCTGAAAATAAACCCACATGTCGCTGCTCTTCCATACCGTTTTTTCTGCTCTGTGTCTCAGTCTGTGCTTGCGTTGTGCATTTGCAGGTGGGCGGGCATACCTGAGCCGGCGGTTTGTTTGTTTGTTTGTTTGCTTTATGTTGCTGAGTCACGTGACGGCGCAACATCTGAACACAAGAGGGGAAAGAGAAGCAGAAGATAGAAGCGACGAGTCTGATGACCTGGCTGTCGCCTCTTGTCCAAAGCACAACATACAAGAGAAAAACTGAAGCTAAAGTATCGATCTCACTATAATAGTATCGATCTGATACCGATATTGACTTGGTATCGATACTATCCATATTAGGATCGAGCCACCCATTGAAAATCTTATCTTCTGACATTATATGTGTAAATGTTGTGACATAACTACCGTATTTTCCGCACCATAAGGCACACCAGATTATAAGGCGCAGTCTCAATTATGGGGTCTATTTCTCTACTTATGCCATACATAAGGCGCACCATATTATTCGGCGCGTGCTAAAGCAAGGTAACCCAAGCCATCCAAGTCCTCATCTTCTGTATCTGAATTGAACGGCTGGGCAATTTTGGCATCAAACACGCCGGGTTCCCTCTCGTCATTGTCGGAGTTGGTCTCGTTGCTGCATGGCTGTTCAGCAGTGATGCTGGCTTTCACAAAACCTCGGACAACAGTCAGAGCAGAAACGTTAGCTCGGGCGTCAATAATCCCTTCACATATGGTGGTGTAACTCACCCGGCGCTGCCTCCTAGTCTTAGTAAAAGTGTGTAAATGTTGTTTTGCAGCATGAACGGTAGTACAGTGTACCTACCTACCAGAGGCATGGCGGAGGTAAGGGTACGTACTGTACGTAGCTTTACATAATGTTCTCTAATTGGTTTATCGCTACCACTGTACGTAGTGTACGTGTTACATCCCTATGTTGGTGGTCCAACAATCAGTCAAGCGGAGTGCTTACTAAAATTGCACCACATTTTCGCACACATAAGTTGCACTGGGTTAAAAGGTCCACTGTCTATTTCTGAGAAAATTAAAGGCTTTTAAGTGGGCCTTATAGTGCAGAAAATATGGTAATTGTAAAACGTCACAAATTAAGCAGGAATTGAAAAGGGTTGTAGAAACTGACTCAATTTTCTGGCTGGAATTAATATCAAGATAGCTAAGCCACTGGGTAGCTTAGTGGTTTATACCACTGACTGTGGTGCCGGTTCGATCCTCATGTGGGCCCTTGGGTAAGGCCCTTTAGGCTAGACAACCCTATACACTATAGCCCACAAGGGATACAGTGTCTCATTGTGCTGGTCCCAAGTCCAGATAAATACAGAGGGTTGTGTCAGGAAGGGCATCTGACATAAAAACCTGTTCCAAATCAACACGACAAAGTGTTTCACTGTGGCGACCCCTGAAGGGAAACAGCCAAATTAAACTTATTTTAATATAAAGATAGCTCTGTGGCACCTGGAAGGTTCAAATTCAAACTCCATGAACTATTTCGGTCCAAATAAATGAACTAATTAAAGTGGGTTTAATGAATATGAACCCTTTAAATCTGGGGCTTGTGTCCACTGTTTTCCACAGATCAGCTTACATCTGGTATTGTGCACATCCATGGATGTTTTTGTTTTTTTTCCCTCCGTACATTTGCTGGCTCATTGCTGTGCATCTTGGCATACAGTATTATTTTTACTTGTAAATCAGTGGAAAACTGTACTACCATTGGTTGGGCTGGGTAATGTAGATGTGTGTGCCCTCCTGTGTATGCAGAGTCTAAATTAAATGAGAATCGACCTAGAACGGTTCCACAGTGGTGATGGAGGAATAATGGCCCCTTTTCCACTGCATGGCACCAGCTCAACTTGACTCTCTTGTTTTGGTGTTCCATTTCCAGGTAAAAGTTGTGGATTGTATACCTCATGATACCTAATTATATGTGTCCGTGCAGCTCTATAGGAGGGTTTGTTTATCAGTCTATCGGTTCCCATTATCATGTTATACCTTCTAATGCAAATGAGCTCATGGATTCGAGGACTGACTTAAAAATAGTGACTTCATGCGTGTCATTCTTATGAGGATACTACATTCAAGGGATTGAATTACTTATTTATTATATATTTATTGTTTTTAGACTTAAGACTACACCCAAAAAAAAACATTGAAATGTGACGTAACTTCTGGTGTTAAACATGAATTGAACCTGATGTGAAAATAAAAAACCTGCATGACAACATTACAAACCTCTGATTGGTCAGCATCGTCACTATCACTGCATTATCATTACATTAGACGGAACAAATCCCCCAATCCATCAAAGTGCAGCACGTATTCATTCAAAATTTTAAATCATATCGTCGTAATTGAAATTGAAAAATGGATGGTTTGTTTGTTTGTTTGTTTTTTTACCCCACCACCAAAGAGAAGGTAAGGGGTAGTGTTTTTGGTTTGGTTTGTTTGTTAACACTCTAGCAGTAAAACTATTGGTTGAATTCATACCATATTTGTTTTATAGATTCCCAGTGACCCAGAATAGATGTGATTACATTTAGGGAAAAATAGGTCAAAGTTTAGTATTTTTATACATTTTTACAGTTTTATTTTTTCCCATTTTCTTATAATGGGTGAGATTTCACATGTCTGTAGCAACTGAACTATTGGTTGAATTCATACCATATTTGGTTTATAGATTCCCAGTGATCCAGAATAGATGTGATTACATTTTGGGAAAAATCAAAGTCAAAGTTTATTTTTTAAATTAATTTTTACACTCTGTTTTTTTCCCCCCATTTACTTATAATGGGTAAAATTTCACATGCCTGTAGCAACAAAATTATTAGCTGAATTCATATTAAATTGGGTTTGTAGATTCCCATTGAGCCAAAGTAGATGTTGTTACATTTTGGGAAAAGGAGGTCAAACTTTGAATTTTTTTTATGCTTTTTTAAATTATTATTCCTTTTTATTTATTTATTTATTACATCTTTTTCTTCTCCTATTTACTTTTAATGGCCGCAAGTTCACATGTCTATAAAAACACCCATTTTTTATGAATTTACTTCAAACTTGGCACATATATAGAGGCAATCGATATGCTGACATCAGCACACACATAGACATGATAACATCAGCTGGATGGATGCCAAAATAAGCTACACTACACTCGAGGGGCGGGGTTTGTTGTGCCTGGCACCACTTGGTACCACCTGTAATAATATGGAAACAAACCACATTACAGTCAGATGAGACTATATTTGGACAAAAGTCTGGGTTTAGTGTCTGAGTGAAGACGACAGTGGTGAAGGTGCAGCGTCAAACGTATATAAAACTCACAACTTACTTTTAGACAACTACTTTTCACAAAATATACTTTAATTAGTTTCCTGGTTACTGGCAAGTGCAGCAATTAAAATCTAATAGTGCAGTCCTGTGTTTTAGTGGTGAAGAGGGAGCTGAGCCATAAGGCAAAGCTCTCAATTTACCAGCCCCTACATGTCTATAAACCCACCTATTGTCATGAACTCTGAAAAATGACTGAAAGAACAAGATTGCAAATACGAGCAGCTGTAATGAGCTTTCTCGGTAGAGCGTAGTGACCCTGAAATGGATAAGGAAAGGCAAGGACGGATGGAGGGAATAATCATATAATAAATGTCAAGTTTCATTAGCATTCATAAAGGCTTTTAATACATCGGTGCGAAATAATCATGGGAACTTGAGGTATGAAATGTTAAATCAGCAAAGGTGTTTTCATGGTAAAATGTATAAGCTTCTTAAATGCTGTAGTTAACTAATAATATTATACGAAATATAGCCTTCCAAAAATGGTCATTGATTTTTTTTTTAATGGCTATGAAATATGCCGAAAAGATGTTTTCAATGTCTTTTCACCTGTGACGACTGTAAAAATTAACCCTATTAATGCAAATTTTAAAAAGTTCACTTCATACTGGGAAAACTGGTTCAACTATGTCATATGTTATAGGTCTGATTTTGTTTTCACAAATCAGTGATTGTGTTGTATGGAACAAATCACTCCGTACACATCCATAGTTTAGCTTTTATTTGGTTATCGACCTTTTTTTTTAAGTGGACATAAAACTAAAATATTATTTTGGCATTTAGACCAGAAAACAGATGTATGACATGTGTATATTTGATATTCCGGATACAAATGTCTGACATTGAATGTCAATAAAAATTAATAAAAAAAAAAAAAAAAGAAAAGGAAATGAACCCGTTATAGGGCATTCGTCGCAATACTCAGAAATTGGAAATGTCAATGTTCGTGTGTCATAAACAGGGGTGTCAAACTCATTTTAGTTTAGGGGCCACATAGAGATGATCTAAAGTAAAATAATTACAGTGACAAAAGTTAAATTATATTATGAAAATGTTCATATCTACAGAGTTTCTTTAAATAACACGAGAAACCTGAAATGAATTAAGAAAAAAATAAGTGCAATTTTGACAGTATTCTGCCTCAGTTTATTATGTACAATTATGATATATTGTATATTATAATATTAATAATATTGTATTTATTTTTCTTAAGACATTTCAGGTTGGTTATATTTATTGTAACAGTTTGTGAAAGTCAACATTTTCATGTAATTTTGCTTTTTTTGACACTAAAACAAACAGAAGACTGAGTGAGTTTCCATTATTTACAGGTTATTTTGATATTATTTTACTTTTTCTAAACCACTTGAGATCGAAACGGGCTGAATGTGGAACTAAAATAATTTTAAAGTCCTTTTCTAATAATATTCTATGTGTAATATTTGCATTTCATAGTCACCCCACGGGCCGGAGATGACCCCCGAGCCACATGTTTGACACCTGTGCACTATATAAATAAATATAATTCTATTTATTTAGTTACAGGACAGACAGTGCGTACGGACATTAGTTGCAAAACACAGGATGTGTGCACCAGATTTAGCAGAGAAGCAAATTTCCATCTGTTGTACTTTACAAATGAGCAACATAATAAAACATCACATGGATTATGAAGCATTAATATACTGGAAGAAAAGCATTAAACAGATATAGGGACGTTTACTCGGGCTGAACTGTTACAGCTTAATGCATGAAAAGGGACTAACATTTTAAAAGTATAATAATATTTCCTTGAATAAGAAGAAGACATGAAAGAAAGAAAGATGAAGAGAGAAGGAAAAAAGAGATTAGATAAATAAATAGGTCAATTATACAATAGCAAACCAGACACAGAAAGAAGTGTAAGGATGAGAACTATTGAGCTAAAAGCATCTGTAGAATGAACCAACACATTTTATACAATACACGTGTACAGACGTATGTAGGTACTTGATTTGTTTGACCAGACAGAAAACTTTGCTATAGGCACCAGAACACATTAGTGTCTGCAGTCCTGGTTATTTAGGAGCCTTTTATTTTGTAGTATTATAAAAACACATGTAAAGGACTGTCACAGTTTCAAGTGTTTTGGGTGGTTGTCTACATTTTAACCACTGTTCCAAAAAGATAATAATAATAATAATAATAATAATAATAATAAAAAAAACTAAAGCAGGGAATAACTGTTCAATTTTCAGTCAGAGTTTGACACGATTTCATCCCGTACGACCTTTTTCAGTGTCGGCTTTGTCGTGCGTCCTGATCACGCACGGTCACAAATAGGGTTGGGTATTGCCGACAACCTCGCGATACGATATATATCCTGATACAGGGCTCACGATACGATATGTATCGCGATATATGTGGTACACGGTACTCAACGTGATATGCATCCCGATATTTTAGTATTTTAGTTTTATTTATTATTTCACTGGAGATCATACTGGAGTGAATATGGCCCCTGAAGTAAAATGAGTTTGACACCCCTGCTCTATATGAATAAAAAGAATATGAGATACAGACAAACTTCAGTTCAGTAGAGTTTTACTGTTAGCTTTAGCCTAGCTCTTATCTTACCTCTGTAAAGTAAGTGTCTTTTGACTTTTCCCTTCAGGGGTCGCTATAGTGAATCAGATTCGAATGTTGATTTTGCACAAGTTTTTACGTCGGATGCCCTTCCTGACACAACCCTCTGTAGTTATCTGGACTTGGGGCCGGCACAATGAGACACTGCCCCCTTGTGGCTACAGGTATAGGTGTATATAGTGTAAAGGGCTTTACCCAAGGGCCCACCTGAGGATTGAACCGGCCATCTTCCGCACCAAATCCAGCGGTGAAAACCTCCACATCCCTTTACGTGGTTGCAGGCACAGGTGTGTCCAAATATGACAAGACTTCTTCTTTTTGTGTCTATTCATCAAAATACCAAGCCTGTCAACGCGGTGCACATTTTTTTGTCTTCATCTTTTCTCCTGCTTTTCAAGGACCAGGATGAATGCGTCAGCGGCTGTCGCATACGTTCACTCACACAGTGCGTTCCCGGCTCTAACAGAACATTCCCCAGTGATTATACTTCTATAATAGTTGATAACTGTGGCAAAATCTACTGATATGTCCATGAAAACACATCCAGGCCTGAAAAATGTTTGATTACTATCTGACTCTTATTATAATGTTATGTGTCACTAAAAAAAAAAAAAATCTGGCAGAAATCTGGGTACTGATGTTGGGTGTCTCGGCAGGATGTCTCACAGCGTGTCTGAACTCCAAAGGACACTGTATGTGCTTCCACACGGCGCTACAGCTGTAACTCCATTAACAGTAGATCAGTCAGGATCTGATGGTCATTAATTTTGTGCAACTTTTATAATCTGGGATTTCATTATAATAAACATAAATGGATATTTAAAAAAAAAAAAAAAAAAAAAAAAATGCAGTCAATGCATCACAAGTGGAAATACAGATGTATATCAATAATAATAATGAGTTAAACAGCTTTTGGAAGACAGTACATGCACCACCCTGCAATACCTTTTTCTTTTTTTTTAATATACAATGCAAAAAAACAAAGAAAAAAACAGTACAGGTAGTCCTCGGGTTACAATGTACGCAACTTATGTTTTATCGACTTTACAACACCGCCATTACTGTACGATTTACTTTATATGTATGTTTTTATTTTACTTAATTAATATGAAGTATAATACATGTATTTGGATACTTATTTACAGTTTTAGGGGGTACTTAGGGGTACTAAAAGGTTAATTCCGACTTACGTGGGTTACGTTGACAGCGTAGGAACAGAACTCTTTCGTAACCCGAGGACTACCTGCTTTCACACATCATATAATTAATCATTATTTATTATGTATATATTTCAGTCATTCATGTTAACCCATCAAAGCCCAAACCTTCACTGACGACCAAAAGCATCTACTTATTAAACTGTTTCATACCTGTCAGCCCACTAATCCTATCAATACATGATTTAAAAGCAGTAAGAACTGTAAAAAAAAAAAAATAAGTAAATAAAAATTCACATATCGTTAAAGTTCGGAGGTTGGTGGTGGTGGTTCCTGGGGCCCCAAATTTGGTGCTACGCCCCTGCTCAGGGCACGCACTTGGAGTGTAAGTTTGGATGAGATTTGTGATGAACTGAAGCTTTAAAAACTAACAATACAATCTTAAAATCAGTTCTTAAATTAACAGTGAGCCAGTGCAAAGACACAAGAATTGGAGTAATGTGCTTGTTTCTTTCTCTATTTTCAGTTTTTTTGGCATAACTTGAGCATAAATTTTATGTCACCACACATTTTATAGGATTATAGGTGCTAATTTTTACCCTGAAGATAGGGGTAGTGTTTTTAGTTTGTTTATTAACACTATACCAAATTGGGTTTATAGATTACCAATGACCTAGAATAGATGTGATTACATTTTAGGAAAAATAAGTGAAGATTAAAAATTTTTTAACGAATTTTTTAATATCTTTTTTCCCCATTTACTTATAATGGGTGCAATTTCATATGTCTATAAGCAGCAAAACTGTTGGGTTGAATTTATACCAAATTAAGTTTATAGATTTGTAGTGACCCAAAATATATGTGATTACATTTTAGGAAAAGTAGGTCAAAGTTCACATTTTTTATGCTTTTTTTTTTTCTCTCCCATTTACTTATAATGGGTGAAATTTCACATGTTTATAAAAAAACATCAATATCGTTCCACTTTCCTTGAAACTTGGCACATTTATAGAGGCTGACATCAGCGCATGTATAAACATGATGACATCAGCTAGATGGGTGCAAAAATAACCTATAATACATGCAAGGGGCGGGGCTTATTGTGCCTGGCACCACTTGTTTACATATGATCAATAGTTAACCTAAACCAAATAGCTCCTGATTGAATAATTACGCTTTTGATTATTTTACAGATGATTAGAGACTATGCAAATACACCTATACTTAGTCTAATCTCATCCGTTTTCCTGTTGCAGTGTCAAGACATGCATGTTTCACTACAGCTGATCAAGCATCTTTTCTGTGCCCTTTATAGTTAAACACATTAAAAGCCCGTTTTTAACCGCTGTGTTCCCCAGCCACGCGTGCAATTTGTTGAGAGGTTTCGCGCTTATCGACACAAGGCACAAACATATCGATAATCAAAGACCTAATAGCGCATACCTCCTTCGGTAGAGCATGTGGTAAGAATATTGAACAATTAATTACACAGAATGACACAAAAAAACCCACAAAAAAACAGAAACCGAAACAGTAGTTGTAATGATATACACACAAAGTCAATATATTCTGAACTCTTACCCCTTCGAGGGTTTGGAGTCTCAAAGAGATAAGGGGTCAACAAATAAAGAGGGATAATAAATATACAATCACAGTGGGAGGACGGTGGATGTGGCCAAACAGTGGTAAAGTGTGGGATCCTGCTGACTGGAGGATTTCAATGCTGCAGGGTGTCTG
Source organism: Maxillicosta whitleyi (assembly GCA_029822895.1). NCBI lineage: Eukaryota > Metazoa > Chordata > Actinopteri > Perciformes > Neosebastidae > Maxillicosta > Maxillicosta whitleyi. The sequence goes on along the minus strand of JAPSES010103223.1, from coordinate 8,696 downwards.
CTGTTTGGCTGCCTGCAGGGCTGTCAGCTGTCACTCTGTCTCTTCTTTTCCCTTCGTCTCTCCAACACACACATACACACACCTCAAGGTTGAATGTCAAAGCACATCAGGAGGTTACTGCAGACATGTGGGCTAACTAGCGTTCACTGCCCTGCTCTGGGACCACTGAATGCACCAGGAGCTCCTCAGACATCTGCCCAGTTTCTGCACAGTGAAATAAATTAGCATACGGCTAGGGGGGGAAAGAAAAAAAAAAAAAAAAAGAAAGAAAAAAAAATCACTCCTTCAACACTGTTCATTAATCATTAGACATGATATTTTATTTTTATGTCACCGCGTTGGTAATATTGAGCAGAATTCACACGATACGCAGATGAATGAACGCGGAGTTGGTTTTGTCGACGCCTGTGGCGTCTGCTGCTGTTGGAGTACGATTCTTATGCAACAGATTTGCAACCAGGATTTTCGACCACATTTATTATCTAGTTCACAGGTGTCAAACATACAACATGGTCCAATCGCAATTCACCCCTTAGCCTTAACCTTCACCCCCACCCGTTAGCCCGCGTGGTTGGCACTACCCCTTGAAATGGAGCCGCAAAGGGTAGGGGTCGAAACGTTCTCCTACGAAATGGGACAATACTTCACGATCTGTTTCGTCATCTTTAGTCGTTGACGCCGCTATAAACAGATGCAAGAACTTTGTTTCTGTAAATATTCATCATTCCATCTTTTTACGTCTATCAACTATAAACCACAGAAATGCATCTATAACATTGAAACGGCATTAAAGCGGGAGCTCAATGGCGACTCGTCAGTACAACTGTCATTTGTAACTGGAATGCATGGAATGTATGAGCAATGACAATAAATAAATATCAATATCAATCAGTTGATCCAATAATTAAGTTGTTTACAAGTAAATTACTTACGTGTGTTTCTTTCATCGTTACATTTGATTTAACAGACAATTTTATCCAAAGCAACTTACAAGGTACAGACATAAAGGGCCCACCAGGGATTTAAACTGGCAACC
>JAPSES010103208.1:0-19060 GCA_029822895.1 Maxillicosta whitleyi | reverse complement strand
GAGTCACATATAACTGCAAACCTGACAAATTTAACCAAAAGGTGTGCCTCAGGGATCAGTATTGGGGGCACTTCTTTAACAACAATTAATTAATTACAGTTAACAATTTCCCACCAATTTTCAGTAACTGTTCTGTTCTGTCTGGTTTCAATACCTCATAAGTCTGGTTTTTATATAACAAACTCTTCCTTGATAAAACTTTGTCAGATACAATGATTGTTGGTACCAGACAAAAAAAACATTAAATCTAATCTATGATGACATCATCCTTCTGCATAAAATTGATAATTTCAAATATCTCTGTGTATAGCTGTCTTTCACATACTAATTCTGTCTCTTATAAGGTCAACCTGCCAATCAGTTATATTGTTCACAAAACTGCTTTGCAACATTTGTTCAGTTTGCGTATTAAGTTGTGGTTCCTACTCTAGATTACTGTGATATTTTCTATCAGAATGTTTCAAAAGCAGACCTTGCCCCACTTAACACAGCACATAACAGACTGTATGTTTGTTCTCGCATGTGCTATTTTCTGTTCAGTACTTTGTTCATTATCCGTCTAACTTACAATGATATCTTGTTCTGTTTATGTCAAATGATCAGGTTAGGCATTCTCCCCGGCTCTATTTCACTAGTCTGTATATTAATAAAACAGAATCAGGTCATCAGTTATCATGTTTAATAACCCAGGTGACTAGAATAACTTACCTGCTTATATTAAATCCATCTCATCAATTTGTATGATTAAACATGTATTGTCTTCATTAATTTGTTACTGTGTATGTATCTTACGCATGTATTTACTGAAGACCGCTTTACTTGTAATGTTTAAGTGTTATTTATACATACTGTTCTTTGTTTTTACATTGATTTGATTTCCTGTTGTATAGTTTGTAATTCCATTGTTATGTAGCATTGATGATGTAAATCAAATGGGACATCTCAACGGGCTTATGTGAATAAATTAATTTCCCTTAAAATTGAGTTAAAACAAACTGATATTTTGTATTACAGCAAAAATGACAAAAAACAAGAACAGTTTTAATGGATGTGATCTGCTGATTAAGCAACTACTGACCATTCAGTCTTTTGCATGTGCTGCAACACAACTCCTCTACAACTCCCATGAATGTGTTTCTTGTTATTTCTGCACAGGGAGGAGTCCACTCTGTTTTGCAGCTTCTCTCTCAAACTCCTGCTCTGTATTTCTTACATTCTCTTCTTTTTTATACACCCAAACATTACCATACATGGATATCTGGTCATTACTGTCATAACACAGTGGCTGAATATATTTGTGTTGTTGCAAGTAAATGTTTGTTGAAGTTACAAGAAAATGAACAGAAAGTTGGTGCATATGCATGTGACATGTACCTTTCCAGCTCTGGAATAAATAAATAGCCATGTACAAATTATGCCCCTTTGTGTGTATTTGCCCTTTTCAGGTGATATATGATCTATGTTAGACTGTACGCATGTGGCGAGTGAACAAATGTGAACTCCCCCATGTGAGTACGTGTGTGAAACAGAGAGGTTGTGTGTGCATGTGTGTGCAGCAGATGTCCTTAGTTCTGTTCTGTTCCCGAGACTGGCTGGTCTTTGTTGCTGCTCCCTCGTGCAGATGGGCCTGGCCACGTGCTGCTCTGTCTGCAAGGACAAGCCACACCTCCATTGCTATAATCTGTCAATTGCAGCAGCCAAGTCCCACCCTTAAGAACACCCATAGTCAGACAGGACCCACCTCCTCATTTGATGACGCTGCTTTACGCATGCATTCTCACCATGCTGTCTCTCTCTCTCTCTCTCTCTCTCTCTCTCTCTTGCACACATACACTAACATAGTTTCTATCTCTAGCTGCAACACGAACACAAAGTTGAGCAACACACATCTTTCATCGATGTAAACTCATATCATTTTCTCATTTCTCCTTCTAGATCTCAAGATCCCTGGAGTCAAATTTCCTTCCCAAACTATTACTTTCTTTCTCTTTTTTTCCCACACAGGGGGAACAGTCACTTCTACCCCTGACAAATTCCCAGAAACAGGAAGAAAGAATTCATTAAAGGGAAAACGTCTATGTGAACACTTTTTAAGGAAAACACATGTGACTTTGTCATGAAGAAAAGCTACATCAGTTAATTTGTCATCTTCCGATTCCATAAAAGCTAAAATAACTTTACATCAACAAGGATACAGGAATATTTAAGGCAGTGTCTCCATTTCTAAAACTAAAAAACAAGTCCAACCTCAACCTCAGCTCAACAACAATCAATCACTGCAGGCAGCCTTCGAGGCAAACGAAATGTAACACACTGAAATTGCATGCACTGTAGACATGTGCTGTCTCTTTTTGAGTGCCTCAAGCAAAAAAACAAAAATGTGCTCATAGACTCACACCTGAATAACCTGCATATCCCTCTCAGATCTGCTCTCTCTGACAAAAACAACCCAGTTTTAACCTCTGGGCTACAACTCCATGCTGTTTTATAGTTAATGTCAACAGTTGTGCAGCTAATGCTATACAAAGTTCACAGGTTAATCATTCACTTCAGGGATGTATACACAGCCTGCAATACATAGAAGTTGTTTACATTTAACACAGTAAAGAAAACAGCACATTAAGGATTTAAATAATGTAGAATATTTTAACATTGTTGAATAATTTAACTAGAAACTCCACTTTTGCCATCTATAACAGAAAGCGCTTTCTTCTGTTAACTCCGTCTATTTATTTATAGCAACATGCAATACAATGCCCCAGACCTCACTAACCAGGCCTCTTCAGCGCCAGTGTTGTTTTCCTGCTTCCCTGACCTGCATTAGGTTTTAAGGAGCTGGGTGACAGACAGATCATCTGTTATGGAGCTGCGGTTGGACTCATACAGTACATGGAAGCATTTCACAGGGATCAGTAGCATCTTATTGTGCCAAGAGTGGGATGAATCATCGTCTAACGCCTTCACACTGATCACAAATGATGTTTGTGTTTAGGTGGAAAACAACAGTAAAATAGTATGCTACAGACTCATATCACATCAGACACAAAAAGGCATAAAGGGGCATTTTAATAATAAAAGACTTCAATAAAATATACATTTACACAAACATGAACAACCATTATACTTGATATGACTTTTTATTGACAAAGCTTTAAATGCTGCTGGGAGTCCCTTTCTGTGTACATTATAACATGCTATATATGATTCATGTGAATCTTCTAACAAACTATAAGGAGGAAATGAGGAAATATATGTGTTTAAGAACTAATGTAAATTACTTATGGACATGTTGTGGATCAGTTACAAATAAATAACTTATATGAAAACATGTATGAAAATATATTCTCATAGTATAGATTTACATTATACACTGAAATGCCACTTTAATAGGTTCAGTAACCTTGGTTAAACTGATTTACACACTGTCAGGCCTGTATACATTTACAGTCAGTTGTAGGTATCAGTTCGTTTTGATGCCAGTCTCTGCTCAAGTAAACTTCATGACCTCCTTCACCTTTCTGTACTATGATTCCCCCATAGCTGCAGCTAATTTAAGCACAGGCAAACAGATATGCCTCCTCTCCCCACACTCACGTTCATGCACATGTACATAGATATGCTTCGAGGTCCATGACGATTAGTTTTTTTCTGCACAGACATGCACAAATATTCACGTGCTATATTCAAGGCAGACACAGATTCACTTAAACTTTTTTTTTTTTTTTTTTTAACCATGCAGAGGAGTGTTGTTTTGCATGTCGATATAGAGCAACACTGCCCTCTACAGGTTTAGTGACTTAAAGCACATGTTTGTTGAGAGTCAAGTGCAAACATGACAACATGAGTCTCACACATCTGTTTAAATGTCTGATCTCCAGTAAAATGAGATTCATCCCACAACCCTTGTGCTCAACAAAGCCTTAACATTAAAATGAATTTTCAACTAACCCAAGAACAAAATGCATTTCTATGTAGACCAGTGTCTAGTACATGAATGTGGGATGAGTTTGAATAATGTTACAGTATTGAGTATTATTATTATTATTATTGTTATTATTATTATTATTATTATTATTATTATTATTATTATTATTATTATTATGTGTGCATGTATTATGATGGAAAATGGAAATTAACATCTGAGACTTACTTGAAAAGCACCTGTTATAACTTAAGTTTAAGAAGAATGACAAACAGGTACTGGTGCATACACAAACAGACAAAGGAAGTCAATGTAGACATGAAACATGTAAATACTGTAGATAGAAGTAAGAGATTGGGGGGAAAGTGTTTAAGAGTACAGGCCATTTGGACAGAGTAAAAATTTGTGTTCCTATGGTCATGGACATGTATGTATGTATGTATGTATGTATGTATGTATGTATACATGTATACATGTATACATGTATGTATGTATACATGTATGTATGTATGTATGCATGTATGTATGTATGTATGCATGTATGTATGTATACATGTATACATGTATGTATGTATACATGTATGTATGTATGTATGTATGTATACATGTATGTAAGTATGTATGTATGTATACATGTATGTAAGTATGTATGTATGTATACATGTATGTATGTATGTATGTATACGTGTATGTATGTATGTATGTATGTATACATGTATGTAAGTATGTATGTATGTATACATGTATGTGTGTATACATGTATGTAAGTATGCATGTATGTATGCATGTATGTATACATGTATGTATGTATGTATGTATGTATTTGGGGCCTTTCTAGAAATAAGTGTTTATTCTTTAACTTTTTTTTTATCATTTGGATTTTGTCTCACACTAACTCCAAATAATAAAAGCAGTACCACCGATGTATTCCAAGACAATCTATGTGAGATTATAATGAGATTCGTGGGTTTCCAGACACTAATCCTAATCTAAATAGAGAAGCCAGTTTGGACAAGAAACATAGTCATAGCCATAGTCACTGAACCAACCCAAGTCATACAAAACAAGAGGACTCCCATATGAGACTATTCACAACTGAAGGATTTTCTTATAAATAACAACTCTCAGCTCAGTTTGATAACCTTTAAAATAAAATGCACTTTCACCTTTACAGTTGTTGTCTCAGCACTTCTTATTAAACAATAAACTAGCCACAAGGATTAATTCTATCAATGAAAAACAACATGAATTATGTCTTTTTGTGTGATATTTGAACAAAAATCCAACTTAGTCTGTGTTCACAGTTTTAGGATTTCACCATTTGTTGTTTATGTTGCAAATACCAAAAATGTATATCAGAGATCAGAATGAGGAGGTAGTAAGTTATCTCTATGTAAAAAATAATTTCAGCCATTCAAAAGATGTCAAAAGATGGTGCAGCTAACTTTACGTTACATTCTGAAAACTCTGTTCTTTCATAGCTCTATTATCTCTACTCAGGCCTGTTTCTATCATAACCCAATATCATGATATTTGTCTAACCACATAGTCAAAATCCACACTAATAAACACCCTCAAACACACACAGCTGCATAAAGGCAGTCATAACTGTTTTGAATAATTCATCTGTAGTGAAATTGCGTGGCTCTAGGGTTTCCATGCTGTCATTGTCCTTGTTTCGGGTCGATGGGTGGCGAGGAAAAAGTGAACTTCTCATGTGAGTTACTCATCATCTACCAGCACAAACACACACAAACAGACACTCTTTATTCTCATGGCATTGTACGGACTCATTTCATGTAAAGAGGCAGAAGACGAGAGGCCACTTAAACCACTGCTTCATTTCACATATGCACTGAATCTGCTGAATCCAGAGGCGGCTGCATGAGGCGTATCATGAGAGGAAGATGCCCTGGGACAATCTGATCACCTCTGACAATGACAGTAAGATGAAGCATCTTTATGTCTGTGGTTAAACTGGTATTATGGTTTTTACATTGTGCAGGGACAGTTGATATGAGCCCCATTATCGCTTTTTAGGAACAGATTCATGATTTTGCTGTAGTTTATGAAATTTACTGCAGAATTACATCATTTTTATTCATGCTGTAAGGAAATATACTGACATAATCTATTCATGGAAAAAACTACATTTCAAGTACTACACCAATTATTAGCATCTACTGATCGAAAAGATTTAGTAACTTCTGAACCAAGGTTCAGAAAAGGTTCAAAATTTAGCCGAAATGCAGTTTAATAGCTTTTCATCACTATTAGATATGACTCATTTTGATGTTCAGAGGCTCCATATTGAACATGGAAACACTGTAATTTTCTGCAAGAGTGATTCATCATCCATGTAGTTTGACTAATGACAGTGGCTGCAGCTATTTTTACGTTCAAATAATGACATACAGTATTTTGATGAAAAATTCACTTTTCCTTGAGTTTTCTGTCTGTTAATACCCTTTGAATTTTCTCTGACCATATATCAGGAAATTAGATATGGGAAAATACCTGATTATTAGTGAAAAATGCAAAATGTAGAGGATAGATAATAAGGATAACGATAGATAATTTATCAATTTTTTGCAGGAAATTACACCAATTACACCAAGAGCAATCCAATTTGGTTGTCAAAAACACTCTATAATAGAAACCACTCTAAGATGATAAAAAAGAAATACACTCTCAGATAATAATCAGTAAGAAATAATAAAGGGATATGAATACACACATGAATATACAGTTATGAGTAAAAAAACAAAGTACTTGATAGGCAGAACTGTATATAAAAGTATATTAGATTTGCAAAAACTAGAGGTAATGGAGTTGTGCAAGAAGAGACACAGGAATAGTGCAGTGACTGTTATAGAAGGCCCGGTAAATGAAGTCAAACTGCACTTCCATTTTATTGCACATTCAATAGTCTGATGGCTGCTGGCAGGAAGGATTTCCTGTAACACTCAGTCCTGGTAAATGGTGATAAGTCCCCGAGGAAAGGTTAAATGCACAGAAAGCCTCATTTGAAAGTCGCCACACAAACCACTTTAGGTCTTTAAGGGTTAAAGTCAGTCACAGTAAAGACGGTATCATCTAATGTAGGGATCTCGAATCTTAAGATCTAAATAAGTCATTTCCAGGCTGAAAACATAACCTTGCTGTATTTTCCTCTGTCCCTCTGACTGAACAGCACATATACCTGGCCCCTGGCCCTCAGCTGTGTCCCCTTTGCCCACCCCATCTCCCTTCATTAGGGCTTTGTTTGTGTCTTTTGTGCCCCTCCGCTGCACAAGACCGTAATGACCCATGTGCCGGCCACTCCGGTTACACCAAGGACACACATCAAAAGACAGACTACATAAATATCTGTTCAATCTGTCAGTGGTGCCCTTTGTTTCCTCCTTTATCCTCCTTTACTGGAGGACAATAGTGCCAGGTACACAATAAGGTCCAACAGTGAAAAGGGTCATTGTTGTATTAAAGTTATAAAAAATGGACTGGATTTAAGCTGAGGTCATCAGAGGAGGAAAGGACCAGTAATTATACATTATAGGTATGTTCTATCTGAAGTATTAATAATACTTTACCTGAAATCAAGACAAAAAATTATTTGAAAACTTTGAAAAAAGTAAATTTGTGTATACTAACATACACTGTAAAAAGTAGAACTGCTCCTTTTATATATTTGGATAGATAAAGGGAGGCACCTTTACATTTTTGGAGTTAAATCATCTACATGTCTTTATATACAAATTTTAAACTCACCTAAAAATAATTTTACGAAGTTAATATTTAAATAAATGAGCTATACATGATAAATGTCCATGAATACCATGTGTAATCTGCCTTCAAGTGTAGTTTAAAAATGTTTTCAGTCATTTAATGAACAGCCAAATCCTGTGTCATATCCCAAAAAGAAACAGGACCTTCCCCAGAAATGGAATCATGGAATAGGTTCGTAAGTGATTCTACCGAGTTCTGAGTAAACAGCTGGATAGATCAGTGATTATCACAACAGACTTCAATGCGGGGAAGCTTGGGATGGAATCCTGGTAGGTGTGGTATCAGTGATATGTTTCAACTACTGCGTTGAATTTCTATTTTTTCAATGTCATGTGATTTGCTTGCACTAGGGTCTTCCCTGGTCTAAATGCACTGATCATACTATCAGTGAAAAGATACTTATCAGGTACAGGCTTGATTTTAAGAATGGGGTCATAGAAAAATATGTGTTTGAAGCATAGATGTGTGAAATGTACATGTAAAAACATATACTATTATATATATATTTTTATTTTAAAATAGTGATGGTTGTATTTTGGTTTATATAAATCTTGAGGGTAGTGATTTAATGTATTCAATCAAAAAAAGCTATTGAAAAGTACTAAAATTATTCAAGTAATTCTGTTGCAAAATTAATTATTTTACATATTTCACATACTTCAGATTGCCTATACAGAATAATTGTGACACGTTTCCACTTCCTCCTTTATTCAGTTTTGCTTTTTGTGCTTCATATTTGTTCAGTTTATCCTCAGTGCAGCTTTTCAGTCACTAGAGTCCTATTTAACATCTTGTTTTTTGTCTTCATTCATTTCACCAATTATCACATCTGGATAAAAAAATTTTATAGAAAAGGATTGACTGAAGAAACCTCACTGAGTTTGAAACAGAATAACAATTACTTTTACTAATCTAAGAGTAAATAATGAGTGTTTATTTTACTACAGGGGATGAGGATGAAACTTCAACTACTGAACACGTACGAGAACAAAACAGAAGGAAAAGAAGTAGTAATGATAAGGAAAAGAAGAAGGGAAATGGGAAGAGAAAAGCATCCAGAGAAAGAGAAAGTGAAGAGCACTTACAGGATCACACAGAAAAAAGAGAAAAGGGAAAGAAAAGAAGAACAAAGAATGATCTAGATGAAAAACAACCAGAGGAGGGTGATGAGGAGCAGGTCAAAGTAAAGAATGGTAAAGTGGCAAAAAGTAAGAAAAATCTGAAAAATGAAACGGCAAGGAAAATAGAGCAGGAGACAAAAGAGGAAAGTGACACTGAAGAGGGAAGATCTAAGAAAAAGAAGAAAAAAGAAGAAAAGGACAGAGGCAAACAAACTGAAAAAGGGGAAGTAAAGAAGAAAAAGCACAAGAAAGTCATTGAGACAGGGTAAAAATATTAATATTGAACGTAAATCAATCAATATCACTATTTTGTTATGAACACATAAAAACAATGTTGTTCATCCCCCAGTTCAGAACAGGAGACAAGTGAAGAAGACAATGAAGAAGAGGAAGAAGATGAGGAGGAGACAGAGGTGAGGCCGGAGTCTCTGTCGCCGGAGGAGCTGGAGAAGCTGAAGGAGGCGGTGGATGAGAAGAAGAAACTGATCCAGGGTCTGAGGGGGAAGCCCTGGCCCATGAAAAAGAAACTAGTCACTTTAAGGTAACACACCATAAATCCACATCCTTGAATTTTTCCAGGAAATCACAGAAAATTCCAGAAATGAAGAGTAACTTGTAAATAATTGTTCTTCCTGTAGGGAATCTCAGGAGTTTGTGGAGAAATATGAAGGAGCTTTGGGGAAAGGGAAAGGGAGGAAACTGTATGCATACAAGGTCATGATGACCAAGGTCAGGAGGAAGGTTGGATCGATGTAGTTTTATTTAACAGTGAGACGCATTTAGGTTTAAATGTATCTTTTTTTTTTTAAGAAATGGATGAAGTTTCAGCGTGACTTTGAAAACTTTAAAACAGCCTGCATCCCATGGGAGATGAAAATAAAGGAGATCGAAAGTAGGTATATGAATATATGTGAATTCCTTGTTTACACTGACACATCTGACATGAATTATCACTGTTAGCTGATGTATCTGAGCAGGTAGAAAAGACAGGGTGTTTACATTTATTCAACTGGAACTGTCCCCACTCGTGTATGAGAAAACAGATGCCTCTTAGAGGATAGGATTTTCATTAGACAAAAGGGGATCCTGGCAAATTATGGCTTATATAATCTTTAAAAACATCTTTATTTGCACTCATTATTAATCTGTAAAAACCCAAACAGCAATTGATGACTAAAATAATCTAGTGATCTAAAATGTTTAATAGCTTCTGAACCACAAACATGTAAATAATTACTATAAATGTGGTTTCTCATCATTTCATGGTCATCAGATTTGACTGATTTGGATTTTCAGAAGCTCCATAGTTACCATGGAAACACCGTCATCTTCTACAACATTGATTCACTAATAAAATCCATGGAGTTGGATCAATGATAGTGGATGGAGACACTGGGTTTATGTTCGGTTAATGTTTTGCTGAAAAATTCACTATTTCTTCAGTTTTGTCCTGTTTTGATATTCTAATCTTTGATTTTACCCTGAGGTTTTATGAATATCTACATGATCAGTCAATTAAATACTGGAAAATACATGATTTCCACTGGAAAAAAATGAAAGAAAAATTCATTTGTTGCCACAAAAGTCACTCTAGGTCCCTATGGGTTAAAGTAAATACATTCAAGAACAAGCTCAGTAAATACTGGCAGGAATGACAGGATATATGAGTCCTAATTATATTTTAAATATTTTTGTTTTATTTCAGAGACATTTTTTGCAATAATTAATGTGTTTGCTTCTTATGCATCTTTTGGCTTAACATTTTTTGAATCTCAAGATGACAGAATTGTCGGACATACAATAATATGCCTTGCAGGTCATTTCGGTTCTTCTGTGGCTTCTTACTTTATCTTCCTGAGGTGGATGTACGGCATCAACATGATCCTGTTTGGTCTGACCTTTGGCCTGGTCATGGTGCCTGAGGTACGGTACAGAGCCTACAATCCTCACAGTCGACTGGATCTGTTTTTTTTCTTGTTCACTGTTCATTCCTTCTATGTTTCCTTGGTTTGAGGTTCATTGTCCTCCCACTAACAGGCGTTAATGGGCCGGCCTTATGGCAGTATACCAAGAAAAACAGTCCCGAGAGCTGAGGAGGGCAGTGCCATGGACTTCGCTGTGTTGTGGGACTTTGGTGTAAGTTCACTATAATTGGCTGATTTCCACCGTTGGATCTAACTGCGTAAAAAAATATTAAAACCCATCAATGGTGAGACCTTTTGTACCTCCATTTGCACATATATCTGACAATTTAAAAGATAATTAAATAGTTAAAGTCATAATTCGCCGGAAAAGCTACTGAAGTAACATCTTGTGTAAATGATTGATTGTGATTCTGTGGACCAAGTTTTTAATAAGTTGGGACTTTTCCCTATAGTTTATTTTGATTTAGTTTAGACTTTTTTTGGTATAATTCAGTTAGTCTTAATTAGTTTTTAGATCAGGCTTCAGATCAGATTTTTTCCCCCTGAATGCTTAGTTTTAGTATTAGTTTTTGTTTTTTTCATGTTTTATCTTCCTCACTGTCGTATTCACAGAAATCTCATACAAAACTTTGCTAATTTTTCCAAACTTCAGTCTATATGTTGCTAGTTAGAGTGGAAACGAGAAGCCGATTCTAATGTGTTGAGAAGTGACAGACCGTGAAGGACTGTGTGGTGCCACCAGCTAAAATTGTTTGAGCAAAATAAATTGATATTATATCAATCCAAAACTGGCAAAGATGAAAAATTTTATCCATAATTTTTATATGTTTGAGGTAGTTTTGTAAGCACACAATACTGTTTCAGTTAGTTATTGTTTTTTCTTTTAATTATAGTTTTTTTTATTTTAGTTAATGCTAGCGACTGGGTAGCTTAGTGGTTAACGCCACTGGTAAGAGTGCTAGTTCGAGACCCTTGGGAAAGGTCCTTCATGCTATAATCCTGTACCTGTAGCCACAAGGGGGCAGTGTCTCATTGTGCTGGCCCCAAGCCCAGATAAATACAGAGGGCTGTGTCAGGAAGGGCATCTGACAAAAAAAAAAAACTTATGCCAAATCAACATGTGAATGTGATTCGTGTTGGTGACCCCTGACGGAAAAGCTGAAAGAAACTTACTATTTATGTCACTTAACGAAAATGTTAAATAGTAAAAAGTTTTCATGGTTTCGATAGTCATTGTTAACTATAGTAACTTTTCTGTGGAGTCCATCTCTCTACACTGGTGACACCAGTGATTGTTAACTTGGCATTTTTCACCTTGTTCTTAAAGTTTCTAAAGAAGCTAAAAAACATTTGTCTGGTCATGTTGGAGCTGCAGAGACACCTTCAGTGACTCAACTGATTCTGGAGAGATAAAGTTAAGATGATGCCACCTCTGCGTGTGTAGTCTAGTTATGCATTTTCACAATCTGATACTTTAACACTGTTACAACAAACTGTGACATTGGTGACTTGAAAAATGATCTGTTAACGTGAGACACATATTGACTGAAAGCTGGGACTGTGACTCAAAAACATGACTCACACAGAGGTGAAATCAGATCTGGTTTCTTTACTGAAAGGTTCTGGACAAAGATAGGGAGTCAAAAACAGCCACGGAAATCCAAAGGGAAGAGCTGAGGCAATGATCATTTCACAAAAAGTCACAAAGACACTGGAAAAATGTTGCAGAATTATAACGATGAGCTGGTGAAAGGGGAGAAGAAGAGAGGGGAGACGATGAGACACAACGTAACATCAAGCATAACATTATAACCACTGTTGTGCAAAGTGGTAATAATCCTGATTATCTCATTACTCTGGGGTCTGTCAGTGGGTGAGATATATTTGGCAGCAAGACGATATTTAACCCTCAAAGCTGATGTGTTGGAAACAGCAAAAAGGGTGGAGAGTAGGGGTCTCAGCAACTTTGGCAACAGAGAAACTGTGATGGTCAAATCACTGGGTCAGAGCATCTGTAGATCTTGTTGTTCATTCCCAATGTGAAGTGGTTTATACCTACCAAAAGTCTAAAGAACAACCAGGTTTCAACCAATCAAACATCTATGGGAGCAGAACATTAAGACCGCCTGTCTCTGACTCAAGGTCTGGACACCACCAGACCTCTGAAGGTAGGCTGTGGTATCTGGACCAAGACACTGAAGTCCTGACAGTACAGAGGTGGGGCCTCCATGGATCAGATTAATTTGTCCAACACCTCCTACAGATGCTGTCCTCAGACTGGGATGTCCTCCCTTAGTTCATTTTTGCTCTATACTAACCACTGCAGACAAGGAACACACAAGACCTGCTGCTGTGGAGATGTTCGGACTCAGTCATCACTGTTATAATATGGACCTGGTCAAAGTCACTCAGTTCCTCCTGTTTGCTGTTTCCAACACAGTTTCAAGGACTAAATCTTCACTTGTTGCCATATAGTCTCATATACTATATGTTCAACCCAACAGGAGACACAATAACATAAAACATGGAGCAGGTACTGGCAGTTGATGATGGCATGATGCATCCAAACATTACTTATCTCTTACTAATGACCACATTTTTATCTGAAATAAGGTCCCATGTGACACAAGTAGAAGGGTCAGGACTCTGCTTTTCTATATAGCTGATTCTCAACCACCTTAAATATAAGCCTAAGCCTTTTTCGTTTATTTGTTTGTTTGATTATTAACACTAACAGCAAAACTATTGGTTGAATTCATACTTATAGATTGCCAGTGACCCAGAATAGATGTCATTACATTTTGAGAAAAGTATTTTTTAAAATCTTTTTTTCCTCACATATAGAGGCAATTGATATGCTGATATCAGCACACACATAGACGCGATGACATCAACTGGATCAATGGCAAAATAACCTACAATATGTACAAGGGGTGGGGTTTGTTGTGCTTGGCACCACTTGTTGAGCTTTGTTACTGTATATTGTAATATCTTCACGGAAATGAGTAAATAAACTAACTACTATTAATTAAGTATAAAACTTAAAATGTTGTCGACTAATATTTGTCTCCACAGGGTTATGCTCAGTATTCAGTCCTCTTTTACGGCTACTACAATAACCAACGTGCCATTGGCTGGCTCAAGTTTCGCATGCCTCTGTCGTACTTCCTGGTTGGCGTGGGCACAGTGGCGTACAGCTACATGGTGGTCATTAGAACGTGAGAGAACCCCACATTTATTCTGAATACATACAGTAGTCCCATCAATGCAATGCAGTACAATAAATGAGTTATAATTATTTTTGTTTACAGGATGGCCCGTAATGCAAACGAGTCTGGGGTTGGTGACGATAACAGCTTTAATTTTAGCTGGAAAATGTTCACCAGCTGGGACTACCTGATAGGGAATCCTGAGACTGCAGACAATAAATTTGCTTCAATCACCACCAGTTTCAAGGTCAAAACAGTCTCTTTTGTGTGTTCGATATAAGTCTATTTATACCAACTACTTTGTCACGATCTCCCTTCCACTCTGCATTCATTTTTCTTTCTCTCCTCTGTTTGCTCACTCTACTCCATTGTACATTCTGTCTCCATCAGTGCATTTCCACCTCTACTCCCCTGCAGCCATACACACAGTGTCCTTTAGTAATCCACACACTATATATACTGATGAGCTCAAACTTGGGGGGAGACTCTGAACCTGTTTTCAATGGGTCACTATTTTATTTGTATATTAAAAAGCAATATAAACCTATGATATGTAAATTATTTTTCCCTTAGAGATGTTTTGCATAGCACTTTTCTTCTCACAAATATGGATTTTAAAATGTGACTGAAAGGTTAAAGGATTAAGAAATTAAGTATGTCACAAAAACAAACACCAAATTTATCTTTTTGACCTGAAAATCTTTGTAAACCTGTGTTTTATAGATAGAATCTGATGCTACTACTCCTCTCTACTGGAACTATGGACTTAAAGGGAAAATAATAGACACTCGGACACTTAAAAGTTGTGGAACGGAGTGCAGCATAGACATTATTACAAAAAACAATTAAATAAATACACGTGATTTTACATAATAAAAGATGACAAAGATTATTAAAAGGGCAAGTTCAACAACAATTTCAAAGCAACTGTACAAGTAATCGTTTGATAGTTTTTAATTTGACATTTCATCAACAGTTATGAACTGAATCCTGTGAAATTTGGAAAGATTTTAGTGGCCAAAGGTCAAAGGCCAAGCTCTCTGTGAACTCATGTCTATGTTTTCCTGTGAATTTAACATTTCAAGAATGCTTTGTAGAATTTTTGACTAATCGAATTTTTTTTTTCTTGCTTCTCACTGTCTTCCTGTCTGTTATTTATATAGAATTTCTGCACTTTATTTACTGCTGTAACTGTGAAATTACCCTAGGGTGGTAAAAATAAAGTATTCTATTCTATTCTATTCTATTGTCAAAAATATTCACTTGGACTGAAAGTTGAGGTTTGTGACCACATAAAAAGTGCACGTAACTGAAAGAGTTGCATAAACAGATTATGTTGGAATAGGAGTGGATGCATCTGATTGACTTTATATTTCTGACTTTTGAATATAAGCTAATTATATTCTTTTCCTGCTCCAAACTACTGCCATTATATCAGCTTTTAAAAATCATTGAACAGATGATTTTGTTCTTCTGTTATATCAGATTGTTCACATATTCCAGCCAGTTTACTTTGAGTTTTTCTGCATGGTTTTGTTTCGTTTGTTTGTCATATTTTCTGAATGTTCTGCTCCAGTATCTGTGTGGTAGATCTTTGCTTTGCCCTTAACGACACATACAGTATTTACTTATCTTCTGTTCTTTGTTCTCCCTATCTAGGAGGCCATTTTAGAAGAGCAAGAAAGTCGGAAAGACGACAACATCCATCTGACTCGTTTCCTGCGGGTTCTGGCCAACTTCCTGGTCCTCTGCTGCTTGGCTGGAAGTGGGTACCTCATCTACTTTGTAGTGCGGCGCTCTCAGAAGTTTGCTCTTGATGGACTGGAGAATCACACCTGGTGGGAAAGAAATGAGGTAGAAACAAAGAATGAAAAAAAGACATATGACACTTTGAGAGATAAAGGTGGGAAAAACAGTCTGCCCACGATTATCAACATTTGTTGACTCAAAATTTGTTTGAAAAGCCTAAATAAAGCAAAGACTGATTGGAAACTGTGACATGGCAATTTTCCTTGAAAGCAGTTATTATTTTTCTGATTCTGTAACAGCAGGAGAACAGACTTGAATAACATTTCATTTGGAAAGTATACCTGCAGAGCTCATAACAATGCATCAGCTCATTGTTTAACATTCAGCTGTCCATCTGTTTGATTTTGTAGGCGAATGATCACATATATTCTATAGATCATCTGTTGAACAGAGGTGTGAATTGGCCTCAATATTTCCTTCATTTACCCTCTTACTAACACTCATATTGCACTGATTCATTCTTATTGCAGTGTTTGTCTTTGTCTCTATACAGTACTAGATCCACTACTTATTATAACATTAACATTAATATTTTGATACTTCATTATTTAAGCACATTGACACCCCCCCCAATGCTCCTCTTAAACTACGTATCTATAAAACTGGACGTCATGCATTAAAGGGTTAATCTTCGTTTCCTGCCATGACATGCACATGCATCAGCCAGCATCATACACTTGTTTCTTTTTGAGTTTCCTGAGGCTCAGTTCCTGTGTCTTTCAGGTGAACATGGTCATGTCATTACTGGGGATGTTCTGCCCCATGCTGTTTGATGTCATCAGCGCCCTGGAGAACTACCACCCTCGAGTTGCCCTGCAGTGGCAGCTGGGCCGCATCTTCGCCCTGTTTTTGGGAAACCTCTACACCTTCATCATCGCCCTCATGGATGAGATCAACCTCAAAGTCAGAACTGAGTGTGTGGAGATTTGTGAGCTTTTATAATGTTGGTTTGTGACTAACATCAGGTGTATGTGTGTGTGTGTGTTACAGAGAGAGGAGGAGAAGGTAGTGAAGTTTAATATCACCATGTGGGAAGCCAGTCTTTACAATGGCACTGTATCAGAAAACAGCACGGCTTCACCAATCACTATCCACCCCGCTGACATACCCAGGGGGCCTTGCTGGGAGACCATGGTGGGCCAAGTGAGTGTGTGTTTACATTATGTAACTCTGCATGATTTAATTATGTGTTGGCGCAGCATTAAATTATGTTATAATATTAAACAGACACATGAGCCAGATGCAGAGGACGTGACATAATCTGTGAAATGAATATAGAAATCGACCTTTAAAAACATAAACACCATAATATTGTATGTTGAGACATACTTTATAGATAAACTGAATATAATATAATAGCTTGAAGATAATCAACATTTTCCCCCCAAAACTATGAGAATGAGAATTATGTATATTTGCATATATTTTTATTGTTATTTTATATATTTTTATTTTCGAAATAGAAAACAAATATGTAAACCAGAGATAAATAGACATGAATTTATAGTTTTAGAATAAAAAGTAAAGTAGATATGGATGTCTGCGATTAATGTGAAATTCTGAATTTACCTTCACACTGATTTTACGTATTTAATATCTACCAGCTATAACACCGTATAAGGAAATTAATGAAAGATTAAATGGAAAAGACATATTATGTGTGTTTTTAGCTTGAATTCTCATGTTCAACTCTTGATTCTTTTTCATATAAACAGATGCAGTGAGGTGTTAACTGTTAAATAACTGGGACATATCATCTATATTTATCGCTTATTTATACATTATATAGAATAAGTGACAGGCAGAATTTATTCAGCTGCCATGTGCAAAAATAGCTGGGTGTCAGTTATGACTCACCTTCTTCTATTTCTGTGCATTACCATGGGAGTAATTATTTTAATGAATATTTTTCTCATGACTCATGCATAACAGGATGAGGAAAAAAATCAATATATATGATGAAAACACCTCACAATTTTATTCTCAAGTAGTAAGCATTGACATTCTTCAAATATTATGATAGGCAATATTGTCAGTAAAATAAAATGTACAAATGAATAGAAAAAGAGGTAGTTCTGGTGATTAGGTTTTTGCATTAAATACACTATTGAGTAATTTTATATTCTGACACATTCCTCTTTTTTGTTCCTGTTTAAACACATCAGTAATCAGTAACAATATATTATACTGATATAATATACTGAACCCCAATTACACTTTATCTATCAAGAAACCATTAAATTAACACAATAATTTAATGACAAGAAGTAAAAAATATTTGATTCCAACTCTATGGACAACAGTATATATAATATTATGTTTATTATATCAGGATGAAACAGTTAAAGGATATTTCCAGACTAAACATACAAGCCCTGATGTCCACTGCAACACTGTGTCATCCTCTGTAGGAGTTTGTGCGACTCATTATATCCGATACCATGACAACCTACATCACCTTGCTGATTGGTGACTTCCTTAGAGCTGTGCTTGTTCGTTTCCTCAACTACTGCTGGTGTTGGGACCTGGAGGCTGGATTTGTGAGTCATCTGAACTGAAATCCCACAGAGCATCATTTATGTGCTTGGAGAAAATGCACCCGGAAACAAAAGTATGAGTCACAATTGGCTCATTATGTTTTTTTGTGTCCTTTTCAAAAGCCATCTTACTCTGAGTTTGATGTCAGTGGGAATGTCCTGGGTCTGATCTTCAATCAGGGGATGATATGGTAGGAGGATGACCGTTTCTCTGTTTACATAAAGTTTAATTTCAATATCACATTTATGATGAGCAGAAATTGGTAGTAATGAAATGCATTTACATTTATTACATGTGCTTCAGTTTTCTATGTATTGGTATGTTTTTACTTTGGTTATTGCATCACATAAAAACAGATGCATTTTCACATCATTCCTTTTGCCCCAGGAAAATGTATATGATTCTGTTCACATTTATTTATTTATTTATTTTTCATCTTATTTTTCAAGTTCCTTAAAGCACAGAGGTGCAAATATTAACTAATTAACCACTTACTTACAATGAAACTAATCAACAAGTATTTTGATAACTGATCATTGGTTTAAATTATTTTTGAAATATAAAAGTCAAAATTCTTTGATTCCAGATTCTTAACTGTTACAAATTTTTCCATTTCTTAAACCTTCACGGTTTGGATCAAATTTGGTCAAATTTGACCCAGACCAAGAATTCTCTCATAATAAGTGTCTAAACCAAATGTTGAACTACAGATTTATTTAGAATGTCTAAATAGACTATCACACATTAATA